>JAVTVY010030696.1:0-13527 GCA_036873755.1 Hanleya hanleyi
GTGGTGGTGTTTTTGTTAATAGGTGAACGTTATTCATTAATTCACCGATTGTTTATTTTCCTTCGTCTGACAAATCCTGCTGTTGATTGGTTCTGCTTAATTTAAGTTATTGCGATACAGAAAACTTCTGATAAGACCGCACTTTTATTCTCCGTTCAAGGATACATTGCTTTGTGAAGACCCACTGTTCCGAGAATGCCAGGGGGCTTCCGCCCTTGATAACTGGCTGACGGCAGGGTCGTTCGACAAAGACGAACTCTGAAGACAACACTGTTTGGAGGATGGTAGAGAACACGGCTAACAGTGCTGAAATCGTAGTAAATTATTTTGGATTTCTTTTCTAGCAGCTATTAACATTTGATTCTGGGGCTGTACCCACTTCCCCGAGAGCACGATACTTCTTAGAATATCTGTCACGCTCCCTGAATTTGTAATACAGTTTGAAATTTTTAGCGATAATCGGTATAGGCATACTGATGACGATGATGCCAGACACGGCACAGGCGGCGCCAATGATATACCCAGGCACCGTAGTGGGATAATACTGCCCGTACCCTACCGTTGACATGGTGATGATAGCCCACCAGAAGCCCTGGAAGGCGTTATTGAACGAGTCGTTGGTCGAAACTTCTGCAGCGTAGATGAGGAAACCATAGAAGAGGACGGCTGATGTCATTATTAGCACTAGCATGAGGAGTTCTCTGAAACTAGCTTTGAGCACGAATATTAATAATCTGAAACCTTTGAAATACCATCCGAGACGAAACACCCTGAAGACCCTCGTCACGGTCACGACCTGTAGAAGAATGATAGCACCGTGTGTCATTGTCATGCAGACCCAGTGATGCGGGTCTATCAACATCATGATCGCAATGGTCCATCCGGGTAGAATGAATAACAAGTCACAGACAAACAGGAACGATTTAACAAATGCCAGACGCCGCGGAGCAGAATAAAGACGCAGAATCAGGTCGATAGTGAAAAACGTCAGACAAAACACGTCCACGATTGTGATGATAAATAACGTCTCGTGCGCTATTTCGGCGTCATTGACGTTTTGGGTTGTGCGGTTATTGTCAGCAGCGTTGAGATATAGCGTCTTGACGAACGGCAAGGTGTTTATAGCGTAAGCACACACAGACAACACCAGCAACGTCATCGATAAGAGCAACCAAACCTGAAAATATAAATGGAAAATATAACGTTACATTTCACGTCAGACCTCAGACGATATTGTATATGGTGTACATGTACCAGTATATCAAGATTTCAAACTTTGAGATAAAAAAAAGTGCCGTTATCCTTTAACCTGGAAACAGCGCCCCCTGGTGGATGCAAGAGTTACCTCCCCCGGCAAAATAATACCCTTCGTCCCGTCTCCCTACTACTGCCGTTATCCTAATTAGCTTGGAGAGATTGAGCTGATTCCCATATAGTCTGAAAATGAAATTAAATTTAAACTATAAAGATAAGAGCTAAATTTCAGTTATTAGCACTAATTTTATCTGGGACGAGTATAGAGGGATATGAAACGCGGCTCCTCTCTTTGAACTAGGGTTTGTCTCGCTAATTGATATGTTAATGAGTGATTAGTGATTGGTTAATTAGTACGCCTCGTCACTGATTGGCTTTTGTGCGCAAAAGACCGTCACGTGTGCTTTGCTGCGAGTCCCGCCCTGCTTCGCTGGTCAATGCTGGGCGAATACACGTGCTTGTCAACAAGGCTCCATTAACGTGAACGCCAGTCAACTCAATTTAGGCCAAGATTGATGACAAAAAACAATCCTTTACAGCTTAACGAGTGGCAAAAGGAATACATCATGCAAACGACAAGAAACAAAACTAGTGGACAGAGAAAAAAAAACTAAAAAAACATATGACCCAAAAGAGTAGTTCAATCACAAAAACGTACAAGAATTGTGAGATTTGTTCAGAATTCTACATATTTGGCCTTTTTACGATTTTCACGAGCAATTATTTACAAAAACGAAAATGGAAAATTAAAACATTTTGCGTACTGTCAGTGACATGCTTGCATATTTTGTAAAAACTAGCACAGATATACTTCAACAATTGAGATGAATGAGAAGTTTGATCACAAAGAATGGGAAAAATGAGTTTTTCCTTGCCGC
The DNA here is from genome assembly GCA_036873755.1 of Hanleya hanleyi. Classification (NCBI taxonomy): domain Eukaryota; kingdom Metazoa; phylum Mollusca; class Polyplacophora; order Lepidopleurida; family Hanleyidae; genus Hanleya; species Hanleya hanleyi. The sequence goes on from JAVTVY010030696.1 coordinate 2,133, forward strand.
TCCAGCCGCTCAGTTATCGGCAGCGCAGAGCGGTCGAAAGTTGTCATGAAAATATGCATCTTTTCGATGAAAATCCATCAAAAGTTTCTTCTCTCAAAATAGTACCCGTCTCGATCAAATAATCTGACGCAAATTACTGCAGAAGAACGTCTATAAATCTGGTAAAATCTGGAATGAATTCGTGACGAAAACTAGGCGATGCAAAGGCTCACGCGCGTAGAGCGCGAGACCTGGCAGGCGAGACATACGTTCAGCGTGAGCTCGCGGCGGCGCCTTTGATGTCGGGGTACGTTTCATATCCCTTTAATATTCGTCCCAGATTTTATGGATAACGATTCCCTTTTTTATTCGAGAAGATCTGTATATACATGGTATACCAGCACCTTTCTCGACTAGTATTGTTAAAGTTACGTCTACTAATACTAGGGAATAGTCGCTTACGCATGAGCGGCGGAGGCGCGAGACGTGCGCGCACATTCGGCCATGCGTCACGTCCAGTTCCCCACGCCCTGTGCATACGTGAGCACCGGAAGTGACGTCACGACCGGAAGTCCGCACGCCACTGCCTGCGGATGCGACTCAATTTCACGTTTCTCTACTACTTCTAGTAGATCTTTCAAATGGAAGGAGGAAATAAACAAATACACAGAATGAACAATTTTTTTTAGGAAGTGATATTCTGAAATAATCGTGTGAACCACCTTTCCATGTATATACTAAGCTTGCATTGCAGGTTGAACCGGACTCTTCTGAGAAAATATAGATGGGTCATGACTAGTCGCAGTGAACGATGGCTATACTCTCTAAAATAATTTGATTGAAAATTCAATCTGTCAGATTGGAGTTAGTGACCAATCTACTCGATTGAATATTCCATCGATTAGATTGAAAGTTTCAATCTATGAGATTAAATTTTCTGTCTAAAACAGATTCATTTTATCGGTTTCAATTTATTCGGATAATAGATTGGTCACTAATTTCAATCTACTTATTTTAAAGAGTACTAGACAGCATTCTTTCCAATATCTATATGTACTTACCTTCGCTGCGAGGCATGAAAGAGGATCGTCAAGAAATCTCCAGATTCGCTGCCTGCTCGTAATTTCCTTGTAGCTTTCTCTACTCGACGACGTCCATGCGAGAGAAATCGTCTCTAATTCGTCGTAAATTGACGTTTTATTGCGCGTTTCACATACGTGTCTCCAACAACAGCTGCCGATAGTCTCATCGGGGAGGCCCCAAAATTCCATTTCGGACTTGAGGGTTTTAGCACAATGTAATCCATCGATGTGTACCTCTCCCGTTCGGTAAAACTGAAGCACGTGTCTGAAGTAGTAGGGATCCCTGTCGAAAAAATATTCCCCGGTGATTCGGTTGTATGATTCGTCCTCTTTGGTCAGTTTGGCCAATCGTCCTGTTTTGGACTGCCGTAATGTTTTAGCTTTAGTCTGGAAAATCTGTCCTCCAACATTAATTATTAGAATTGCCTTGTCTTTGTCCGTCATATGAGGTCTCCCTTTCACGATCTCACCCTGCATCGTTCTCTGCTCCACTTACTTCGTATTCTAGTTAGCTATTGTTAATTATGTCCCTGAAACCCCACAGTGGTTCGTGGACGTTTCGTGTGCTCGTACACCTTTTGCCGATGGTCAGACGAAGTGATCAAAGCTGTTGTTTCACGTATCAATTATGTCGTTCTTGCCACAGCTGCGTCCAGTCATTGAATATATTACCTTACACAATATGTTAACAGTTATTTTTCCACATCGAAGTATTGCGTACACACCGATATCATATACATGACTGGTGATTAAAATTCCAGATCTCTCACGAAAATTATATCGAATTCATATACCAGACAGTCAATATCCACTCAACTGCTACGATATATACGTCGTATGCTGGCGCAGTCGCGCATAAACCAGAGCAACACAACAATGCTATTCTCTGTCAATATATTTCCATTAGCGTTTAACATTTAGCGCCGAATAACAGCGGTAGTTTATATCCGGTTGTTGTCAAAGCCCCAATGACACGAATCTAGTAGATTGTTTGATCTTATAACTCAACTATAGTGGAGCAAAATTAGCTAAATAAATATTTATATATATCGTCACAGATGCAACGGCGTACACTACAGGTGGGTCGTTGTCCGGGAAACAGTTTTTCACGGCCCAAAGTATTCCCAACGGTATAGGGTTATTTTATCGTTAATCGGCAACTAATGGTCGCATTAATCTAATGGCATATCCAGCTAAACATATTTGGAAAATTCGCACGCAATATGAGACTTCCTCTAATCTGTAAACAGCTGTAAATTTGAGGCATTAGGTCATCGATATCCCGAGAGGTATTTCCGTCATAACCAGATCGTTATATTTGTTCATTGTTAAAGAATATATATTTCGTTTAGTTTTATATCGAAGCAACTTCCGATGTACAGTCAAGGATAATGAGTTATGATGACTGATAGCTGAAGTGTTGTGGCCGGTAGGGCCTATCGATGCACTGTTCAGAGATCAATATCATGTCCCTCGAGTACATATTAATATAATAGGTGTGGATATGGGATAGTTGAATACACGATTCAATGACATGATCAACTCGGGAGTTTTCCATTTGAGTGAGTGAGTGAGTAGGTACTATATGAACTATGTTTCAATTATATCGCGACGGTGCCTACATATGTGCCAGGACAAGAGAGTGTCCACAGTTCCTATTATCCTGGACACTGATCAGCCCAGCCCAGCCAGTATACAACACCCAGTTTTCAATTTGATGTGTACCGTAACGTATCCGCTTCATAGTCCGTTTGATGCCACCAATTAATAGTCATACTTATCCACTACAAGGACAGACTGTCATTAGCGACAACGGGATCAGATTTATCTTTTTTATGTGATAAAAGACATGGTTTTAATTAAATTCCTAGATTACTGTGGGGACGAAATACGATCGTAACGTGCAGGAGCTCTATCTACCCCAACTTTTTTTTGCAAGCCCTGGACTAACCACTGGGCATTTTATTGCTAGTAATGATCCATAGATTACAGCAACCCTTGCAATACCCCCAACATGGCCGAAGGCTTACAGGATTTCATTATCCAAACCTTCCGACTTGATAACATCATAGATATGAAGACATAGACACTTGGTACTCTCCGCCAGAAACAAACAGCAAAATATAATTAATTGTAAACATGTAATTATGATTATATGATTGGGGTACTTTATACTACAACATCTTCTGATCCAGAACTCAATTCTCAGAGATTCCAGCCTAAAATTCAGGGACAATTTCCTGAGTTTCAGCGAATTCACCATTGATTTCAAGAAAAATGTGCGGGGATTTCAAGCTAAAATCCCTGAAAATTGAGTTGTGGCTGTATGGCCTGACTTTCAGCCGAAATCCAGGACACGAGAGTGCCCACAGTTCCTATTATCCTGGACAGTGATCAACCCAGGAAGTACATCACCCAGTCACCAATACAAGTATCGACCGGGCTCAACGTTGATTAAATTCGGTGATGTGACGAGAATCGGTGTTCGTAGCGTGATACGCCGCACCAAATTCGATTATAGTATACTGACCAATGGTATACTGATATGACGACAGTAACTTCACGATGGTTTGTCGGTATTGTTCAACAGTCAACATCTTCTCTCTTGCGATCTCTTCATGCCTGATATTATTTTTGTACTATTTCGATTTTGATAATGGCTACTGGATTTTGAATCCGACGCTTGTAGTTTAGAGACGTATCGAGTGCGACTCTGATAGTTTTTGTGTATGGCAAGCCGTTTTAGTATTTATTCAGTTGATATATAAATTAAATTTATTGTTGATATCAAAAAAGAAACAGCGCACTAATATACTTTACGCCAAGCCGGGAGTGCAATTACTTGTTTATTTTTGATATAAAAAAAAATTGAAATCAAAAATTCTTCTTTTATCAACAATAAAGCTTTCTGGTTTTTTATATCAAAATGAAACTTTCATTTTTGATATCAAAAATAGATATCAGAAAAAGAATTTTGATATCAAAAATGAACTATTAAATACAAAAACAGCGCACATTCATTTCTGATATCAAAAACAGAATTTTTTATATCAGAAAAATAAAAGAATAAATACCAAAACGGCTTTCCATATTTGTGCACCGGTCGTTTGATCTCACGTGTCGTGGAAATAATAGATTTCCCCAATATCAGTAAGGCAATAAAACGGCCAGTGATGTCGTCTAGCTAGACTAATCTAATGCTACACTTTCCTAGTTCATTTGTTTCTGACTATATTTATTTATAGTGATTTATACGGTCTGTCGATTCTGGACGAGGAGATTATTACTGGAAGACTGAGTGGACTAATGTCGAATCTGACGCGTGTGTATAAAGACACTACCGTACGTCTATAGATCTACCGACGACCGCAGCAGGTGTTAAAAGTGCCATAGCATCAATTCTTAACTCTAATATACAATCAACTCAGCTGTTCACAAAGTGGCAAATGACAAATTGCAGCAATCGGATAGACATTAATGATATATCGATATTAAACACCGCATGGTTTCAACGGTTAGTCCTTAGCGGCGATGTGCGCACAATCGGAATGCGTGCGAAGAAGACGTATACCGGAACCTTAAGAGATTCTGAGAATCAGCTGCAGAAATGATTAGCATACAAGGATTAAACATTAAGGATCCAGGGAGCGGTCATTCCGAGGTCGAAACGCATGCAAACAACCCTAGCGATCGAAACACCGCGGGATATTTATTGAACGAAATAATATAGTCATTACCAGGATAATCAGACCTGTCAATATGCCAGGTCAACCCGTCAATATGAAAATATTGGTTGAATATGACTTTCGGTATAATTGGCTTATTTGTCAATTCCGCGATTTTCGCTGGCGTCGAATAAAGTATTCTCTATACAGCACTTAGAGTATTATTTTGCTGCAACGATATTTGAAAAAGAGACACAAACCACGTGACATGACCCATTGTTGTAACTACTAAAGCCACAGTTGGGACAATTGTTCCCTCAGGAGTTTTCTAGTCGCCAGCTATTGTCATTATCTTGTCATTATTGGTTGACTCATCTTCCATAATGCAGGTCTGTATATTCCGTATGTCTTTGTCCGACGAATCATGGCTGGAGATGATGTGGTTGACTCTGCATGCATGTTGTTTTGTCAGAATGAGACAAAGAGATCAAAAAGCCTTGCGACAAGCATACGGTATAGGGTTCCACGCTCAATATATAGCATTCACACAAGTCCAGGAACAAGTCCATAATAATCTAATCAGGACAATTTCTCACTTTTCTCTTTGACAATGATTGCCTTTTAGTTCACGGATATTGACAACTTCGCATGACACCATCTATTGATATTTTCTATCGCCGAACTAAGGCAGACTTTTCGGCGGGAGTATACCCATAAAGAGTTTATAAACTCTTTGATGTTTGCGGGATTTATATATTAAATTTCGCGGGATATACACTTTCATAAAATATATACATTGTAATTTTTATGTTGAATATTTATAGCTACCGAAGACAAATTATGAAGAGGTGTACAAGGTGCCTCATTGGGAGGGGGGGGGGGAGCAGAGAGGGTAAGTATCCACAAATCGAAAAGTAGTGCACCTAACTTCAAAATCGATGGCGGTAGGTATTCAAATACCTCCACTGAGAAGCGTTTGGTCACCTGTAAAGTGGACGAGAATGAGGCCCGTTTCATGCTGTCTTATGTGAAATATACAGTAAGCCGTAAACGCCTATTTGCAGTGATGGAGTTACACTCTCAAATTATCCTGGTGAGTGATTCTCTCTCTCTCTCTCTCTCTCTCTCTCTCTTGTTAGGCTAATGTCAAATAGTAGGACGGCCAAGCACACGAAATGTAACTTTTGATGGCATTGTTTGTTATAGATGGGTACCCATACTAAATTAGTTCTTTGTGTGCTAGAGTTCAAGGTACCACCCGGATTTTGAACATTAAAGGTCATTTCGGGGTCACTTTTGCGGTTAAATAAGGTCAAAATTGGTAAAAATCGTTCCTAAATTAATTTCCATTGTGATGTTTGTTACCAATGGCTATCCACGCTAAATTGGTTTCATGTACTGTATGGCTTTAACACCGGTTTGGCTAGCTCGCTAGTTATTGAAACTGAGGTCACTTTAGGGTCACTTCAAGGGTCGAATGAGGTCAAAAATGAGAGAAAATTCGGTTTTATTTCATATATTTTGTGCTGTTTGTTATTTACTTTTGTATGCAGTATGGTTCAAGGTAGGGTGGATACTAAGACAACTTTGGCAATTTGAGGTCACTTCGAAGTCACATAACATCCAAAGATGACCAAAAGATGGGCCTTAAAACAATTTAAAACACTTTTGTGTGAAATTCCTTGTAAAAGAAATGGGTATCAAATCTGAAATTGTTCTACGGGGCGAACATTAAGATATTAGTGTAGGGCAATTCAATATGTTTTGTTTGTGAATTTTGGCAGCATCCATTTTCTTATAGACTGGACCTTCCCGATCAAGATAATTGTTGGTCCGAAGATTTCTTTCTCGAATTTGAAGTTGTTTGAGTTAACCTTTTCTGGCCTGGGTGATAGATAGTTCGGAAATTTAGTGCCCTATTGAGCATTCGCGGTATCACCAGAATGATTAAAATCGAGAGCAAAGACTTTCCGTAGTTTTGGAATATTATATTCGGCTAATTTTGGTCCTATTTCTGTGATTCTAGGGATTAACCATCATACGTTAATTCAAAATGACGCCCATGTGGGTTCATCCATACATCGCCCCTTTTCAGGTTATTCATATAATAGACATTATTCTTAGACCATTGTGCAAATTAGTTAACACAAATGAATCTCCCATCAAAACCTAGGATGTTTCGCCTATTTTGAATCTGTTTGCCTAATTCTCAGCCTTAAATATGATGTTTTAAATCAAAATGGCGCACAGGAGGGGTGATCTGAAAATCACATTTTTTTTCCATGCTGCTCGTGTAGTTCAAGGCATTATTCTTACCTCACTGAGCAAATTTATCAAAACCGAGGGATCTCTATGCTTAGCCTAACATTTTATTCCCAGTTTGCATCTATTTACATATGCCAAAAATCAAGACTTGATGGACAAATGCAAAATGGCGGTCATATTGGGTCATCAGAAAATCACGCTTTTTCCTGTTGCTCATGTAGTTCGAGGCATTATTGTTACCTGACTGAGCAAATTTATCAAAACTGAGAGATCTCTAAGCATAGTAGCCCAACATCCTATGCCCATTTTGAATCTACATACATATCCCACAGATTAAGATTTGATGGTTAAATTCAAAATGGCGGCCATATGGAGCCATCTGAAAATCACACTTTTGTCCGTTGCTCGTATAGTTCAAGGCATTATTCTTAGCACATTATGCAAATTCATCAAAACTTTGGGATCTCGAATATAGCCCAACCAACTATGCTCTTTTTGAATCAACTTATGTATCCCTAAGGTCAAGATTTGATGGTCAAATTCAAAATGGTGGCCATAACAGCTAGTTAAACTTCATCTGAAAATCATATTTTTTAATTTTGCTCGTTTACTTCAAGGCACTATTCTTCGCTCATTGTGCAAATTTATGAAAACAGAGGGATCTCTTATCATAGTCTATCAACTTACGTACATTTTCAATCTATTCGCATATATCTTGCGGTGAGCAAATTCGCGTTGGAAAAACTCCCTACATCAGATATCATTTTTCGCTGGGTTTTTTTGTTTTTTTCTTGTGTGGACAGTCGTATGCATGTCCAGATTATTATTAATAATAATACGCCTGAGCAGAGGACAAGCATACCTCGAGTGGGCGTTTTGGCGTCTAGGTGGACTATCGCTTAATTGTCCATATGAGCCGCGTAGGGTGTCATGTAGAGGCTGACTGGTGTGGTTTGTATTGGAAGTACCATCAATTTCCGCATCAGCACTCGTGTAGTTGAAAAAAGGGCATTTTGATGGACGTTTTGGGGTCTATGTGGGCCAAATTGTCATATTGAAGCCGTCGTGGGGTAGGGTCAGGTTGGTGTAATTCTGTTGGAAATCACGTCATTCTGCGTATGCGCAATCGGGTCGTAGTAGAAAAAGCGTGTTTGGATGAACGTTTTGGGGTCTAGATGGACCATCCATGCTCCCATGGACCGTGTTGGATGTCATATGGAAGCGTTCGTGGTGTAGTTCTGACTGGAGTTTTGCGCATGTGCATTCAGGCAGTAGTAGAGAAAGAAAGTTTCAGGAGTTGCCGGGTAGAGTCAGACTTCGGCTGATACGCGCATGCGTACTTGAGGAGTAGTAGAGAAATGGCGGTTTCGGAGGTGCGCAGGAGCGCACTTACTTAGGTACATGTAGATGTGCGTTATGTTCGGCCTGGCTACCTGGTACCTGTGTATCACATATTTATTATCCCCCATCACATCACACCCACGATGGGAGAGCCACATTGGGTGTGTTGACAATACACGTATGCTCTTGTCCGTGTATCAGGCGCATCGTCGGCTGCTCTTGTTCAAATTATGCGCAAATAAAAATGAAAACAAATTTGTCGAAATTACCTCCTGGGAAAGTGGCGTTACTGTGACGTCAGTAAGGCGGTCATCTTACATTTTCTGGTAGAGACTGAGCCAAGAGTATAGCTTGTTGAGTTTCAGCTCTCTCGTCTCAGGCATAACAACAATATGTAGGATAGTGCATGATACGTTTTTTGGGGGAGGGGGGGGGGATGGGTACAGAATCGATCTACAAGTACATTAAGTTGTACCATATCTGACCTGATAATCACAAACCTTATTTTTTAACCTTACTTCCACAAAGTCGATGATCAGTAATGGTTGGTAGTAAATAATATTAAAAAAAAAAAATTTTAATCTGCTCACTTGGGTTTTCGTTGTCTTTCATTTACCAAAAATCACCGGATATATCCCACAAACCGACATTTATATCCAAATGAGCATTGATATCAGTTGAGAATGAATCATGAAAAATAATGGCGATAACCACACAGTTTTTCTGTGGTATTCGAACTGATCTGTTATTCAGCGGCGGGTAAGCCAGTAGTCGGGACTCGTGGGCGACGTTGTTCCCTTGGGTCCTTCATACATATTTGACATTTATCGCGGTATAATGCAGCACAATTAATAAACAAAAAGTTTTTTGCTCATATTTCTAGAACATTATTTATTTATACTCGAAGCGCAAAACCATGGTAACTTGTCTGTCATCTCCGCATTAAATACAGACATCGCATGCTTCAAAACTGTGAGCAACGTTCCCTTTGAGCAATTTAAAAAAAAGTGATTTGTTTCTGATAAATGTATATAGCTTGGAATTCAATGTCGTGGTATTTAGTTGAATAAAATACATCATTGGGCGTCATCGGAACGGCCATGCTTTTATCATTTTCTGTTAAAGCCCCTCTCCAGAATATATTATGGATAGCTTAAGCCTCCTAAAGTCTGTCCATTTTAATTAGTCGTCTACTTTTGAGCTTATCAAAAATCAATAGTTAACTCTGCATAAATTTTCATTTTTGTAGCGTGTATAGAACAAACTGAACTCTCTACACAATGACTATCATTTCTTCGTGATATCGACAATATATCCTGCTTGGAATAACTTTGTAATTCTCTCCATATAAAACTCCAGTACGATTGTTTCATGTACCCGGTCTCAATTACATAGTGAGACGTCATAATGTATTCATGATCACTGGCACAAAGGTCATTGATTCCGTATAAGGTAATAACAGGCGGTCAGTTGGATTGTCGCTTATATCCCATGCCCAGTGAAATTGCCGAATAATAAACCGCACACACCTCTATGACCGTACACGGCATTGTTGACCTTTTTGCTAGTAAACACGAATATATTATGACATGGAGACAATTACTAAGTTATTACAAGCGTGATATATTATCGATATCAAGGAGTACTGGTGATCATTTTGTAGAGTTCAGTTTGTTCTACACGGTGCAGAAATGAAAATTTATGCAGAGTTAGCTACGGATTTTTAACAAGCTCCAAAGTAGACGACTAATTAAAATGGACAGACTATAACATAATGGATAAGACCAATATTTAGTGGGTTGGGGAGTGGATTTCGCCAGGCCCGCGGGCACGCCCCAAAAAGCCCACATCAGATATGTAGGATTATTTAAATCATTCACTCTCACAGGGAAAGGGAATGTAGACAGTATGCGCATGTCAGGACGAATGTACATCACAGTGACAATTGGAACCGTGTGCAAGTAGCGATAAAGCTAGTTAAACTTAATAGGTGGTTTATCATCACCGCCCGCCCCCGATTTTCTTGCCACCCCAAACATTATTATTAGATTTCTGTAATGAGTAGTACAAATTCTTTCAAGTAACGTGCACCTAGGCTTGTCGACAAGCATGTTCAAAAGCCAGTCATCCGAGAGGCAACAAGTGAGATCTACGTGAGGATGAGGTGGGCGGTGGGGGAGGATCTCCCATTGAAACCTACAAAAAATCAAAGTACTTAAAGTACTGATGTCGGGTTTACTTGCATCAGAGGAGTTTATTAGTCCCATATTTGGGAAGAATGGTGGTGTTCGCTTGACATAGGGAATCGTCCTCAAGCTGTTCGGTTTGAAGGGCCAAACTTTCACTTTTATCAAAGGGATATGAAATGGATCATTTTGTACAGCCTTCATGCTGAATTATAAGACCCGAAATAATGAAGGACTGCAGATGCACGAACACGGATTTATGGCTCACTAAAGTTGGTAAGTTGGCTTATTTTCGTATTTTTAGGCACTTTTCGGTGCGGATTTTCTCTTGTTACCAGAATAGGACACCTTTAACCAAAACCAATTTTAGCTATTTTGACCAACAAATAAGTCTGAATATGATTTTGGTTAAAGGTGTCATAATTTTGCAACGAGAATTTTGGAGAGAAAATGTCGACTGTAAATGCACCGAAAAGTGCAAAATACGGCAGGTTTGAACCACTGTAAGTCTGGTTGTGTTTGTCTGTAGGTCTTGATTATTCTTTATCTTTATCTATTCAAATGGTCAATTTGGTGCTTTTTAGACAAAATTAGCCCCACCAGCTGTGTGTATCAAAAACGCATTGAGGACGATTCCCTATCTAAAGTGAAGATCATCTTTGTGATCTTGCACTATATATGAATCATAACTTTTGTTGTAAGGTAGCTTACGAAAGATTGAAAAATGTTCAAAAATATTAAAATTCATATTCGTAATAATAATTCATAAAGTGCCATATAGTTATAGAACAACCTCAAGAATATGTGTGTAAAGTTTGTGTATCCTGTAATTTTTGTATGGCTCCGTAAGGACCATCGCCGATATTGGACAGATCCA
>JAVTVY010030697.1:0-13080 GCA_036873755.1 Hanleya hanleyi
GTAATATCTATTTTTTCAGTTCTCTGTAAAGTAACAATTTTCAGCAAATTACACTTTGCATTTTCTTCTTTGAAGGTGAATGAACCGCCAAAAGTCACATAAAATCCTTACTTTTTTACCTTTTCCATACAAAAACATGCAAAAGTGTACAAAATATTGAAACACTCATAGAAAAATTCCCCAATGAGGATTTTTGCGGATTTTGGATATGTTATTCTACTCCGAATTCTGCTTCGTTTGACACCAAAAGCAGCTTTATACCATTTTTTTCTAGGTAGCACCTATACTTCATCTTCTACTACCAGGCTATTGTCATACAACAGATTTATATTGTCGATAGCCTAAATGTTTATTATACACTCTTGAAATGAAAGTGATATATTTAACATTATAAATGTCCGAGGAGTGACAACATTACAGTGTTATATTTGTAACACTTCCAGACAGTTGATTACAATTTCGACATCGTAAACTATCCCTTAATTTCTGGGCAGTAATATTCCAGTGGGACCTGCATATGGCATATACATATCAGGCCTAGTAGCATTTGCTAGACCCTGTGTTAAATGTGACGATTTTAATCAACGTCACAAAACATTGTTGCAGAAAATTATAAAACAGGGCTACACCACCAAGCGCCTCCACTCAAAGTTTCTCAAATTTGGCGATACTTATCGCATGCTGATAGCAAAATACGAGCGTAGCGTGCAAGATCTATGGCGTTACGTGTCGTAACTTGTGTCTAATTCCGCTTAACCCGGGGCTAGAGGCCGTATGAACCCATGTACTTCAAGATCCTCATGGTACTCATATGAACAGGCACAATCAAAGCGTGACTGAGATACATCATTCTTCAGATGACGACTTTACAACGAATATTATGGATTAAGAATACTGATCAGCGATACGGATTGATATTTTTGGAACATCATGATGTCTTGCCGGCATCATTGAAACGTGGATATTCTCTAATGGACGACGGCTGAATTATGAATGACGGACCAGACGCTTGTATTTGGAACGGAGTCAAACTCAGAATAAATTAGACACGCTTATTTAGTTATACATAGTACGGCGTTACGATCGAATTTCATGACTTCATGCTTAATAGCATAGTTTTGAGTTATTAGTTATTTGAAAACGGAGAAAACGAGCCAAAACTACCAAGGAGTGAATTTTGGAATTTTGACCGACAGTTTGGATTAACTAACTTTACGGAAGTTTCCATATTACCGGTACTTGTTAAAACGTTTAGAAAAAGGTAATTGTAAATTGAAAAAAGTGTCCTATCCAACATTATAGTGCTGTATCACAAGCAATACAACACATTGCAAGTGTTAAAAGGAAAGTAAGCTCTGGCGAACGTGCGTGGCCAGTTGAAAGCTTTTTCCTCATAGAATCCAAATCGTGTATCAGATATTTTTTTACATTTTTTTTAAGCAGTACTAAACCTTTTAACTTCGCTACACTGGAACAACATAGAGGCCACCATGTTTGAAGAATCGTGACGTCAGCGTGCATTGGTTCTTCTGCCTCTGGAGGTAAAAACGCGTCAATTGGCAGAGGCCGTAGCTCACAAACATGAACGCGGATGATAGTGCGACGTGTCAGGATTACCTGGCACATTGTGACAGCCAAATGCAGAGCAGCCCGGCATGGTAGGATATCTGACAGAATCAGGCCGTAATCTACAACGAAACTAATCTATAACATTGCATCTGTCAGTCGGGCATACAAACGATCATGTGCGGCCATGTTATCTCAGCGCAGAGAATGTCCGATGTCGTAGGAGATTATCGGCACAACTGAATATTACGCTTTCCCATTGGTTTAAAATCATGCCCAAAATAAACATGGCGGCGCCCGCATGAAATTGCAAATCACAGTATTTTCTATGTTTGCATCTTTCTCATTCATTGGAAAAAATGGGAAAAAATCTTTATCACGATTTTTTTAATCTATAGGGACTATCGTATAATTCCCGCGATGTTTTACCACAGTCTTGTATTGATCCTGATACAGCGCTATAACGTTGGATATAACACTGATTTTTTACATTTTCTGAAAGTGTTACAAATATAACACTTTATATAACGTTGCCACTCCTCGGACATTTATAATGTTACTTTCATTTTAAGAGTGTAGTATTTCTCGGATGAATGTTTCACAATGTAGGAATAGTTCAAAATTTATTCCTGAAGATGACTGAAATTAATATGAAATAGGCAAAGCCTAGAAGCGAACGCAGATAGAAAATCTGCCTCCTCTTCTGGCTTTACCTATTACATATCAAGTTAGAAAATTCAAATGAAATTCCCAATATTATACTCTGCGAATGCAGTGGAAAAAACAGAGATTTGGATGGGAATAATAATAATTTAATTTATTGCACAATACAATTTCAATTCAATTCATTCATTTACACCCAAACCACTCTCTGTGATATATGGGGAAAAATACATGGATAACTGTTCGAAACAGCTTTTAAACAAATATACAATTATCACAGTATTACAACTTAACATGGAGTGGCGATCAAGTAAACTTACAATCAGCATAACCAAGTTTAGTTTAGATACTTTGTTGTATATGATAATAAATTGATATATTAACGATGCTGCTGACAGTTCATCTATGAACTCTTTGCCTACGGAATAAATATTCACAACTGGCTGGATGCAAAAATATTAATTTCCACATATGGTATGACGGCCCTAACATTTTTCCATGGGTACCGTAGGTAGGGTAAACTATATATTTTTAGAAAGGTGAGTTGTCTCACCTTTATTTTGGGATGTAGAAAATTTCTGGTTTTAGGGTTGTCCGAAGTACACCTATAAAAATAGTTCCAAATTGTTTATTCTTTCTCAGACCAAAATAGTTATCCTTCAGTGATTGACAGGCTTTGTAGGCCTATATATAGTCACTTAACATGTACTTAATCTCTAATCTGTATTAAATAATACTCTATTAATTGTTTTCTTTTGAGATATCAGATTAATACGCACTAAAGTATGGAAGCCTGCTATGGTCACTCTTCCAAAGATTGACCTCAGTTCAGAGAAATACAGTTCAGGAGGCAACATATACATGTGTAAAGAGCTGCCCTACCATAGCTCTTGGGGCTGTACATGTATCTATGTTGGGTCTAGTTTCTGAAGAATGAAGAGGTCAAGCTAAAACTAGGTCATCACATGGACTGATGTTAGGAATATATGTACATGTATGTAGTGAAATTAATGAATCAATTGAACTTAAACTTAGAAATAATACTATTTGACATGTCTGAGAACTGAAATATTCTGAGATGGATGCCTTGCCACTTGTGTTCTAATACTTTCATTCAGTGCCAGTACCGGGTGTATGTATAATAGTAGTACCACTACATATGGATCAGCTTGGTATTATGGCCAGTTTTTCGTGTGTTTTTGGGGGGGCTTTTTCAAACAAATAGATACTATTTTGAATTGAAACTCTGGGAAAGAAATCTGCTGCTCAGGAAGCAGCTATATCTCCACTATTGCTACCAGTCAATCAATTGTCTCTGAAAATGATACTCGGGTGAGTCGGGTATGACAATCAGTTGAAAACTATTTTTCCTGTGAGCCATTAATTACAAAATACTAATTTACAAATGGAAGTACAGTGCAATAAAATCTAGATTATGCAAAGAAAACTTCACTTGCGATGGATGGTATCTGGCCCAACCCTCAATCAAGCAATAGCATTTATCTTCTGAACCACCTTTCTATATATGCCCATGAGCCTAGTTACAATCCTTAAGCTTTGGGGATTCATATAAATAAAAACTTATGATGGAAATCATTCTTGAATTGTTTGTTGTTTTTTTTTCAAGTCGGGAGAAAAAAAAACCACGCACAACTTACGAAGTTACATCGCCCACACGGGATGGTGACGCCATGCTTGGAAAACCCCTTTCATTTGTTGCATTTCATGAAGCTATCTATATATTTTTACAATCATTGATGCTTTGGTGATTCGTATAAATAAAATCTGATGATGGAAACCTTTCTTGAACTTGTATGTTGTCTAGTCAGTAGAAAACAAAAACACAACACACGACGGCCGCAGCCGCCATTTTTGGAGTTTCCCCACACAATTGTCACATGACATGACGTTATTTGGCGATTCCCGATGTAATAAACTCTAAATCGAGGCTGAAAAGAATGTAGCCAGTGATTCATATATCACGGGACCGTTAAGTGGTCAATTTTTCGCTACGAGGCCGAAACAACCAATCACAGGTGTGTTTAGATAAGGCTATCAAGAAGCCGCTGACAACGGCTTTCCGGCGCAAGTTTAAGAAACGTGAGCCGCTCACGTTGGATGAGCTTGTCAATCTCATGCTCGATCCCCCTAATGATGTTGCTACAATAGTGGCACGCTTCATATACAATGCATTCCAACTGAGAAAATGCAAAAATTTAATTGTCCCTATGATATTCTCTCTCAAATATATTTTCTCAATATTGTTCCGTGATGCTGCGCTTATAGACAGGATAAGGCACTCAACATTGTGCTATATTTACAGGTTACATGTAGGGCCTAGCCATGTTGGACTGGGTTTTGTATTGATCTATATCATCAAGTTCTTCACAGTCACAAGCTACTGTTATCACTACTCCTTGATTTTTGCCGGGTCATGTTCATATCTCACAAGTTGTTTGAGTTTTATTGTATCCAGTCCTTAATGGACATGTAAATTGTTTTATGATACAATAAAGTTGAATTGAATTGAACGACTTGCCGTAGGCAATGAGTTAAGTAACTTTTGGCAGCAATTAATATAAACAATGTACATGTATATGTGTGTAACGGCACAATCTATAATTAGTGGAGGAAGGAAGTAAACTGGATAATAATGTTCACTAGAACTTTGGCTAAGTACTACTTCAGTTACATTCGGAAAAAAAATGAATAAGAAAAACTTCATGTATAAGGTATATCGTTGATACAGATGGTACATATCAATTTGCATTGTGGCTATAATTAGATCAATAGTTATAAATAGGCAAAATGTTGGTTAGGCTTTACTCTCGTTAAATGTCCTAGGCCAATATTCCACATAAAGATAGCTTTTTTTTACAAACTTAGGTACATATCAATACTAGTTTGTATTGACTGGGATGCCTGTATTGCTCCCTCATGTTTTCACAGAAAGGCCGGCATACAAGCAATGGTTCTCGTCGCCAACTGCATTGATTGTTGTCACAGAGTTCACATAGTCTTTCTTCAAGTATTTTATTACTCAACGCCCGGTATTAATACCGTACGCATCTTTCGAGTTATGACGTTACATCGCCTGAGTGACGTCCCTTTGCGCAGCGACAACGTCCTCTGGCGAAACGATAGGGCCAATCCCCTATCCTTTAACATAGCGGGGTGTAAAGATTACTTGATTCAAGGACTATTTCAGTTGTGAAACATCGAGTTACGCTATGATGGCCTTGGTAAAGGAGTATTATTGTGAGAGAAATAACATTGCGCTACCCCAAATATTATGGGGGTTTCGCTAAATGACGTCAGTGCGCAAAGGGAGTTCATTCAGACGACGTAACGTCATAACTCGAAACATGCGTATTGGAAGTCTATACTCTCT
Source organism: Hanleya hanleyi (assembly GCA_036873755.1). Classification (NCBI taxonomy): domain Eukaryota; kingdom Metazoa; phylum Mollusca; class Polyplacophora; order Lepidopleurida; family Hanleyidae; genus Hanleya; species Hanleya hanleyi. The sequence continues at coordinate 5,621 of JAVTVY010030697.1, forward strand.
AAAACATCTTGAGTGAAATTCACTCAAGTTTGAGTGGAAATTCATACCACTCAAGTATTTGAGTGAAATATTTCACTCAAGTTTAGTGAAATTTGACTCAAGTAATTGAGTGAATGTTACTTCACTCTAACTTGAGTGATTTTGTCCACCACTTGAGCGATTTATTGACCCAAACTTGAGCGGAATCCACTCAACTAGATAACTTGACATGAAGTCGTGCCTAAAACACATCTAAATCATGACTAAATCCAGGACAGAATCGCATTCCAAAGCGTTCCAACGGCCCTGTGAAACCGGTATCTGTAATCGGTGCCTTGATATATTCCCATGTATGGCTAAACTAAGACAATGAAAGAAACAATTTCCATCACCAGGGATATCAATAATGTTGCACTGAAATGCATCCATTAATTTCAGTTCAGATTGTTTTTACGCTTTTTCTGGCATAAGAATGATCCCAAACATTGTTTGGTTGTGTCTTTACATAGTTGTGATCTATTGTAAAAATATCAATGACAACTGAGAATGAGGAAGAAAATAACCGGATTACAAAAAGTAATTGAAAAAGATAAAATTAAAAATTTTATGTAAGGGGAGTAAATCCAATGTTTTATGTAGAGTTAATTCCCCTCGCTGTAAGTTTTACTTTCGGTTGGAGTTGCAATGCATATTCAGTTTGAGTGAAATTGAATATTTATAAGCTAAAGGCAGTATGAGTGTTGCAGCATAAGGCAGTTGAACTACCAATAGTTAAATATTCCTAGGTTATGAAAGTAACGACAGTAGTAAAATAATGTCAACACTTATTTGTGCAGCAAATTTTAACAAACCTCTGCTGAAATCAACCCTTTGTTGAGCCGAAATATTGGAAAAGTTGCACTTGATGACCGCTGGTGTGTTGACAGTCCGAAGCGTATGACGTTGGTGTTATGAATATTCTTTCTAGCAGACGACAAGACTTTGTGGACTCGTACAAATTCAGTTCAATTCAATATTTATTGTACTGAACACCCTAGACAGGGCAGAGTACATGTAGAACACGAAAGAAGCAGCATCAGCTTCGAACAATCAAATGTTCGCCCCATACAAATGCAGGCGAGGTATGAACTTTATTGTAGACTCGTACCTTGCCACTCGCACGGAGATCTGATTTCCGTTTGAGCAAGGGGAAGGTACGAGTCTAAACTTTATCGCTGATAGGGATTTCACAATGAATACTTGAAGGTTTTATTTGGAGTTATTGTTTATTTTTGTTTACTGGACTTATTGATTCATAAAGAAATCACGTGTGCGTATGATTTACAGATTTACAGAGAAAATCGTACCTCCCGTCATGCATCAAATCACAGAATTCAAGATGGAACCCACCATGAAACCGGAAGTTAGTCAATTCGGTAACAAACTTTTCAATCGCTAAGGTAGTAAGGGTACAGATCTCATTTGGACACACGCTCTATCTAAGAATGCGAACGCTTCGCGTTCGCATATAATTCTATCACATACAAATTCATGTTGACTGTTCTCAAACTATATCTAAACGCGATCTTTGTACCCGTAGAACAGAATTGTCTGAGTCAAAATGTCAATGGTCTTCACCACGCTGTAAAGCGCTAATCGCCATTACGATCAGTTCAAGAAATGTGAGATATCTCCGTAAATCTCGATGGTTCGCATCAAATAAAAATTAGCAGGAAAATCTTAATGACTTAAAATTTTCAGTTTCATAAGTTATGGGTAATGTAAACCTTGCTAAAGTTGTCAAATATGAAGTTTTCTGCAGCTCAAATTGGTGCGCTCGCACATACACAAAATGTGAGAAATTAGCCGCCAATGTTTTCGTCAGACGGCCAAACGAACTTTGGAAAATTATTTCTCCGCTAAATCTGCATCTTGAAACTTCATGCTTCAAGACAATATACTTGAACATGTTTACTTTCATATCCTTACTGGATTTTACATAAGACGGAATATTCGGGGTATAGATTTACAGTTTTATACCGTTTGGAGTCGATGTAAACAACGCCGTTTATATGGCGATATGGTATCCAGAAGCCGTGCGAAGTTTAGAAATTTCTGTCTCAGCCACTATGCCAACTTCTACCAAACTCAAACTACAATATGTAAAACTAATATACTTTACAGTAAAAATACTAACTTGTGAAAAGTTAAACGTTTACATCAAGAAATCAAAGGCTATATTCATCGGTGCAGCTAATTTCTAAAATAATACTCGCAAGTTATTGTCGTCAAAATATGAAGACACCTCTTTTACAAATCAGACAATTTGAGAGTAGTTTTGCGCTGAAGGACATGGTGGCTCTTTGGTTTTAGATCTTTCCTCAAACTCTTCACAATTAATTCTTCACAAACTCTTCATAATTAATTATTCCCTACGCAATCTCTTTGAGATTATATCCGTTACCAAGCAAACATGAAACAAGACCGGAAATTTCATTAGAGCAACGTCGAAAATAGAAGCCGTAAAGAAATGTAAACTGATGATCCATTGGGAATTCAAAATAATGCACATTTCGCGAAGCGGTTATTGTTCATATGATACAGGTTGATCTATAATTTTGTCGGCGATCTGTGGATGTAAACACAATAGTATCGATATCTTTACCTCAAAATGCATTTTTTATTTTTCCTGTGCAAAGTTGAGCATGTTCCTTGTTCAATTCTAATTTAATATTTTATTTCCTTTCTAAATGTGCCAATCGGTTTGTCATCGTAAACTATCCCTTTCTGGACAGTAATATTCCAGTGGGACCTGCATATGGCGTATACATATCTCGCCTTTGCATTTGCTAGATCCTGTATTAATTGTGACGATTTCAATCAACGTCACAAAACATTGTTGCAGAAACTTATAAAACAGGGCTATTCCTCCAAGCGCCTCCACTCAAAGTTTCTCAAATTTGGCGATACATATCGCATGCTGATAGCAAAATACGAGCGTAGCGTGCAAGATCTATGGCGTTACGTTTCGTAATTCCGCTTAACCCGGGGCTAGGGGCCGTATGAACCCATGTACTTCAAGATCCTCATGGTACTCATATGAACAGTCACAATCAAAGCGTGACTGAGATACACCATTCTCTAGATAACGACTTTAGAACGATTGTGCATGGATTAAGAATACTGATCAGCGATACGGATTTTATATTTTGGAACTTCATGATGTCTTGTCGGCATCATTGAAAACTGTTGACCGCTTCTCTCTTGCAGGAAACTAGCCTATGTTTATGTATACTATGATTGTCTTTTTGAATTTGGTGCTAATACTGTTATATGGATATGGAATAGGTCTTTGGATTATGGACGCGGATATTCTTTAATGGACGACGGCTGAATTATGAATGACGGACTAGACGCTTGTATTGAGACTGTAGTAATTTTTGGTTACGTATAAGGGATACTCGATTTACCACACGTTCATTTCACACAAACTTTCCTGGCCAGTGCCGCCGTTACATCTTTCAACCACGCATTTCCATGTGTATCCCAATTTGACAGCCCTTTGCATTGTCGCTCATTTTAATGCTTTAGTTGAATATTATTAGGGCTTAGAAAAGAACGAAATACACAGAAAAGAAATGCAGTAGGAGGCGGATCCGAACAGTAAAACATAGTCTGTTAAGAATAGTAGGGTTAAAGATCCCTTGGGCTGCATTTGACGTGGAGAAGGAGACGGCTACAGATTCGTTGGGTATAAGATTATCACAGGCATACAGCTTAGACAATATATTTACATTTCTTCAACAACGAGGTAAAAAGGCTGTATATTGTAAAAAGCGAAAGATGTTTGTTAGGACTAGTCCCAGAGAACTAAACGCAAATATCAAAGAAAATGTCTCGAAAAAGTGGACCAGTTATCGGTTTAGGATCAAAAACAATTATGCAAAGGAATTGGAAAAATTGGAGTTGAAGCACGAAAGAAAAAACTTATTCCCGTGGAAGTGATTACTGGGGATATTAGATTTTACAACCCGCAATATTTGTAAAACGTAATATATTTGTTTCGTGTAATGTTGCAAATATTCATACCTATCTTTGTTTATGACGTTTCGTCCCCGAGGCCCGCCCCCTGTACAGACCTTTTGGTCTTTGATATATGTTGGCATTTGTGGGAAGTTGATGCTTGGTCGACATCGGGCTTTACAGACTAGTCTTTTGTGTTGAATGCCGTCAATTTCATCTGACGACGATACAGCTCACCAATCGCCAGTGTACGAGTTGTAACAGCGACACAGCTCACCAATTAGCAATATACGAGTTGTCAGAGCATTTCCATCACAGCTCTCTATATTTGTATCTAATACCGCTTATGCCGGTGCTAGGGGCCGTGTGGTCATGTCATCCAAGTTGCCACATGAACAGGTACAATAATACATCATTAGATTCTTGGTATGTGCTTTAGAATAGGTTAACCAGAAGACTATACTGTGAAGCCATGTGACTCTGTCAGTATGTCGGCACCTCTTTCCACTTCCCTTATATGTGTTGTAATTAATGGGTTTGTGGATTGGATAAGACAGTTAAACACGTTACTCAGTCTGCTGGTAGAGCACTGGGTCTACTGATCGTCGAATGTAAACGTTTGGGTCATGTCAATTATAATGATATGATATTTTGGTTTGGCCTGTTATCGAATAGCTGCCGTTATATGAGATACTAAGAACCACTCTTGTATGAATAGTATTCATAATTACACCTTATATAAGATAGACGAGTTTTGATTGGTTCTTAGCCGGGGCATTTACGGCAAATTCTCATCCACAAGTCATTCTCACGCGACTGTCAGGGGCAGCGGGAAATTTGCCTTCCGTTGCCTTGGCAGCGGAGTATTTGCCTAAAAGTATTTGCCGAATTATCCCGCCGCCGAATTATCTCCCCTGATGGCGATCCGTCTTGTTTGTAAACAAACATGGCAGCGTCCACAGACGACAGATTTGGAGCGAGGGAATTTATTAATATGCTTTGTGTGGCAAATAAAGTTCGGTTTTATTTTATATTACTTTGTATTATCTTTCTGTCTTCATCTATGCTTCTCTTTAGCATATGCGGTGTAATTATACAGATATACCAGGCTTCGGGGGTGTATTTGCGATATATCCCGGTCTCGACCATGGCAAATTTCCCTCGCTAACGCTCGGGAGATTTTCTATAGTCTTGACCGGGATATATCGCAAATACACCCCCCGAAACCTGATATATCTGTATAAAATAGGACCATGCGATATCTTCTAGGTCTGGGCAGGTATGCCCCAAATGCAAAAGTTCCTCTCTCCAACTACAATCAGTATACAATAACGCTTCATAGTTGCACTTGAAGACATTTCAATTGCATACCAGACAATTTGGGGAGAAGTTTGCACTGAAAGACGACTTTGATAGTGACTCTTCGACCTGTGATTTCAGAAGATCTTTCTACAAACGATTCTTCATCTCTTTAAAATTAAATCCGCTACCAAAAAAAAAGTAAAAGCAGAAATATGTTATTATCCTTTGGGAATTTGTATTATGTTTACTATGATTGCCTTTTTGAATTTGGTGCTAATGCTGTTATATGGAATATGGAATGGCTTTCGATTATGGACGCGGATATTCTTTAATGGACGACGGCTGAATTATGAATGCTTGTAATTATTTATTGAACATTCTTCCATATTTGAGCGTCAAAAATTCCAGAAAATATATCGTTGACAGCTGGGCATCTCTTGTGTAATTAGTGAAGTTTCATTCTAAAATTCCAAGAAAATGTACTCAACGAAAATCTCCAATATCTGCGTTCTCACAATGGCATTGGGTTTGCCATGGGTCTCTGTGGTGCCATTATTCAACATACAAAGATCTAAGTGCTATTTTGCTTTTACAAATTCCCTATTCGATACCAAGCAAACCTGAAAAATAAAAGCAAAATATGTAGGTACGAGAAAATAGAAGCCGTCAAGAAATTTGAGGTTATGAATTTGGGGAATTTTGAAATAATCCAGATTTCTTGCAGTTTATATCGTTTTTATTATTCATGTTGAACAATAATTTGGACGAGGATATCTGTAGATGTAGTCATTATACATTCGATATCTTGTCCCCAATGTACGTTTCATAGTTTCTACGCAGAGCCAAACCTGTTAGACATGTTCTTCTTCTTATCTACAATAAAAGCGTGGCTGGGATACAAATCATCACAGGGACACGTTTTGGTTCTTGTGATTCTTTTTTTTATATAAATGTGCTGTCAGTACATTTGCCTGTGGGGGCATATGACATCTTGTCAGCACCCTTATTGTGTTGCGTTTTATTGTTGCCTGTATAAAATAGAAGCGATCAAGAAATTTGAAGTTATGATCCTTTGGGAATCCAGAGTTCTTGAAGTTTATATTGTACATATTATATAGGTTGACCAATAACTTGGACGATGATATTTGTGGATGTAGACATAATACAATCGACGACTTCTCCAATTTACAGTTCCTATGCAGAGATAAACCAATTATGCATGTTTTTTTATGTTGTCTATTGAATTTACACACTTCACACAACTTACACAACCATTCACGTTTCTATTTACTAAGCAAGCTCTTTTAGATTTTATCCATTATCAATCAAACGTGACAAACTAAAGACAGGAGTATGCATTTATTTTCCACGTTGTTCCTTATTTCATATTTGAGCGTCACGGATTGTCGAAAATATGTCGTAGGTAATTCGTTATTCGATACCAAACAAACATGAAAAAGTAAAATCAGGAATACGTTTGTGCGAGAGAATAGAAGCCGTCAAGAAATTTGAAATTATGATCCTTTGAGAATTTTGAAATAATCCAGATTTCTTGAAGTTTATATTGTATATATTACGCAGATTCACCAAATGAGGGTATCTGTGTATGTAAGCATAATACAATCGAGGACTTTCCAGAGTTCCTATTCAGAGCTCCACCAGTTATTCAGGTTCGTTTATACTTTTTATTAAAGTTTTCTATCCTTCCTGAATATACACAATCTGTATTGATACTGCATTAATACTATACCTATACAACAAAAAATTCAATTTGTTCATCAAAAAATCGAGAGTAAGTTTTGTACTGAAATAAATAGGGTTTTTTGCTAGCCTGAGCCTGAGATTTTAAAATCTTCCACTAACAGTTCTGCTCACATCCAAATAATGATGAACAAATAAAAAGCATGAATATATATGTATAAGAGAAAGAAGCTGACCAGAAAACAGGTTAGAATATTAAGAACTGTAGGGTGAATGATTCATTGGATTGTGTCTGCATTATGAAGAGGATAGCGATAGCATCATCGTCATGATAACGCATAACCATCGGTTCATTCATGGTAATCAGGTTTGAATATAAGTTCAAATATAGGTATACTGAGGTAATGAAAAAAAAAATTATCGCTGGACCAATCATGGAAAACGAAAATAAAACAGAGATGAAACGAAGATGTTCT
>JAVTVY010030698.1:0-12127 GCA_036873755.1 Hanleya hanleyi
TTCATTCCTGATTGCAGGTTTGATTAAATTCAACGAAATTTGGCTGAAAATGTTCCCACAAATATGGAGAATCTTCAGTCTGAATCTCAGTGTGCAACACGACCGGAGTTTGGCAGACGATGTACATTTCTCCCCGCCACTCCGTCTAAAAGTAGAACATTCCCGGGGAGCAGCCAGTTTACGATAGCATGACATGTGGCTCACAGTGGCAATAGCATTGATTGACAGCCAAGGATAATGGACACTCTCAAAAACTGCAAAATTTGGGACCGGTTGAATCTTCGACGTTCATTCCAAAACTCATTTGTGTGCTACAGTGCGGATTCATGTTTAAATATTTCTTACTAAAGACTGGGGGACAAACAATTTGACAGTAAGTGGATTAGTTTCAAATAAATCCATCACTGAAAAAGTGTCCAATAACTGGGCACAAACTTGCATTTTCATACCGTGGATGGTCCCTGCGTTTCAACTATTCTCAGTCTCTCCCCGTAATTTTTCTTCAATATTTTTTTTATGACGATTTATCACTAAAGATGTAGTCCTTTGTCCAGTGTTACTTTCTCCGCCATACGTGGTTGCATGGCCGACCTGCAGACTCTTATTCATAAAAAGTGTTCAATAACCGGGCAGTCATGCTAAATAAAAGGTTGTATAATGATAATAATAATCAACGATATTAGGAGGGCTCCACTTTTGACCGTACTTTATCAACGAAGATCTTGTGACTTTTGACAAGATCACACCGGCCCTCAAAACAAGAGTTTTGGTGGGTGTGGACGGTGGTATTACGGTGATGTGTCGAAATATGAGGTCTCTATATATAACCCCATGCTTTATATAGAAATACACCAAGGTCTGAAACGTACCTTGGGTGAAACGAGAAATAAACGGTTTACTTCCGAACAAAAAACATCAGCATATTCTACAATTGTCAGTCTATATATTGTCATGGTGTTATTGTTAGACACTGTGGATATTTCTAGAATAATAGAGTTACGTAGGCTTGTTTACGTGGATTAATCGCTTCGATCTTTCTAGAAGATTATCTAGGCCAGATGATGTAATGCATATTCGAGAGGCTTCTTGATTTGGTGGAATGTACTGGAATGCCACATAGAGTATAAATAGCCCGACAGTCGGTCGATCCGGAGGGAATTCAAACGGCTTTTCTGTGGGTGCATTATACTGTCTTACCTTTGTCTGAAATTACGGTCTGCTGGATTGTATATTCCTGTGGTGCTGTGTTATCTACGTGATTGAACTTTCGGAGATTGGACATTTACTATAAACGGCTGAGTGGTCTTGGACTATCAAAATACGGAAACGCGATTTCTGTGCGTCGGCACGGACTGTGCAGAGATTTGCACGTCAAAAGGGACTGTGAAATCTACACCGGTATAGCATTGAACAGTAAGACTATATTCTCATTTATTTGTTGTATCAACCTTACTTAATTTGTATATGATTTTAGTATTGTAAATAAATATTTGATTGTTAATCCTTGACTTCACAAAAGTTTTCTGTTACGTTTTTTTCTATTATGGTTTATGACGTAACAGAAATTGGGGGCCTGCCCGCGAGGATTGTTTACATTAGAGCTTGCCAGCTGATCTGTTTTTGCAACATAGTTCTAAATTGATACATTGTCTGAATTTGTGAAGTCAGGGAGTAGTATATTATCAGCATATCATTTGACCCAGCACAGTTTGCCTCAGAGCCTAGTCAGGAGGAATTTAACGAACTACGCAAAGAGGATTTGTTCGAGCTGTGTAAATTCCTACAAATTAAAGTTAAAACATTTTTGAGAAAGCAAGAAATTACGAAACTTATTATTAAACATTTTGTTAGCAAACAACTTTGAGATGAAAGTGGTTTTGATTTAACTGAATAAACAGCTGGTGATTTGGAAATAAGAAAATTACAATTGCAACATCAGCTGGAATTAAAGAAATTAGAATTAGACAGAGAATTACGGAGAGAAAGATTACAAAAAGAGGGAAAATTAGAGAGAGAAAGGGAAGAAAGACAGTTTCAGTTAGAGAGAGAAAAGTTAGAAAAAGACAAAGAGTTAGAGAGAGAAAAGTTAGAAAAAGACAAAGAATTAGAGAGAGAAATGTTCGAAAAAGAGGAAAGAGAGAAAGAGAAAGAAAGACAGTTTCAGTTAGAAATGAAGCATTTGGAATAACAGTCGTGAAGAAGTCTTCCTACACATGCACCTGTACAATCGCAATCAAAATTTGATGCGGCTCGTCAAATAAGTTTCGTCCAACCATTTCAGGAAAAAGAAGTTGATAATATTTTCTGCATTTTTGAGAAAATTGCTGAAAATTTAAACTGGCCGAAAGAAAATTTGAGTTCAATTCTTCAAAGTGTTTTGATCGGAAAGGCAAGGGACATTTACACTCAATTGACGGTAGAGCAAGCATCGAATTATGATATATTGAAGGATTCAATCCTTAAAGGTTATGAATTAGTTCCTGGAGCCTATAAACAAAAGTTTCGTAGTTGTGAAAAAGAAAACTCTCAGACTCATGTAGAATTTGCTCGTTCAAAAGAACGGTTATTTGATAGGTGGTGTGCTTCGGTTAAAATTGACAACAACTTTGAGTGAGTGAGTGAATAGGGTTTAATGCCGCTTTCAACATTTGTTCAGCTATATCACGACGGAGAAGGGAAGGGAGGGGAGTGTGAGGGGCGGGGGTACCCACTTGTAACAGAGCAGATGTTATGCTGCCATTTTATAGTGCTGTCCCACCGAAATATCATGCCATTGAAAACCTTAGACAGCTTATGCTGGTAGAGGAATTAAAAAGGTGTATCCATGGTGATATTAGAACATTTCTTGATGAAAAGAATGCCAACACTTTAGACCAAGCAGCACGATTATACGCTCTGACACACAAATTATCATTTGTCAATGCTGTTAAGCCAAGTTCATTCCAGTCTATTCTCTCAGGTAACAACCCCAGTTCTTTCTCAGGGCCTAAAACTTTTAACCCCAGTTACAAAGGTCAAAGGTCAAAGACAAAGTCACCCACTTTTAACACTCAAAATAAATCTCCCGTTTGCAGCTATTGTAAGAGGAAAGGCCATATAATGGTTCATTGTTTTAAATTGCAAAGAAAACAACGAGATCATGCCTTTCAAAAGCCTAGTGGTTTCCTCATTTTAAGATCTATACCCAAGCAGGTTAGTGACGTTCATAATGTATATGACGTTAAGATGGCAAAAGACACTGTTCCTATTAGTTCTACCAAGGATAAGGTTGACAGTTTTTCAAATCCTGTTATGTAGATTTTTGAACCATTTATCCACAATGGTTTTGTGTCACTTTCAAGTGATTTTCCTAATGCTACTCCTGTGAAGATTTTGCGAGACACGGGTGTGTCCCAGTCTCTTTTGTTGACAGATATTTTGCCGTTTTCTGATTCTTCATCTGCAGGCAGTAATGTCCTGATTAAAAGGGCAGATTCTGTAAATTACACACCCGTTCCGCTCCATAACGTTCATCTGTCTTCCGACTTGATTTCTGGACCTGTTACGGTGGGTATTAAAGGTAGTTCACTATTTGAGGGTGTTCAATTACCTCTTGGCAATGATCTTTCGGGAGATAAGGTCGGGGTTAACCCGATTGTAACTGACAAGCCTTGTTTGGATCAGATCCATGATCCAGTTGAAGACAAAATTCAAAGTTTGTATCCCGCTTGTGCAGTTACTAGAGCCATGAGTAAATTGGCTGAGGAGTCTGAAAATTCTCTTAAAGATGACGTCATCAATGACGTTAGCTTGGCCGACACCTTTGTGTGTTTAAAGGATGAGGCTGATAAGCCACATTTTGATAGCAAATTGGAATGTTCTAATGAAACAATTTCAAAATCACAGCTGGTTAATGAACAGCATAGTGACAAGGACATTTCCAAGTTGTTTGACAGGGCAGTAGATGAGTGTGATGTAACTCAAGAGCCTGTGTGTTACTTTTGTAAGAATAGTGTTCTTATGCGCAAATGGCGACCGCCAGATGTGTCACCTGATGAGTATCAGATTGTGGTACCAAAGTCAGATCGTTCAAATATCCTCAGACTAGCCCTTGAAACACCTCTTTCAGGCCATTTAGGTGTTAACAAAACATATTACAAAATTCTAAATCATTTCTATTGACCAAATATGAAGAAAGATGTTGCGGAATTTTGTAGGTCATGCCAAACATGTCAACTGGTAGGTAAACCAAACCAAACCATACCAAAGGCCCCTCTACAACCAATCCCTGCATTTGGGGAAGCCTTTAGTAGGGTGATTATAGATTGTGTTGGTCCATTACCAAAAACAAAGTCAGGCAATCAATACATGTTAACAATCATGTGTGCTTCAACCAGGTTCCCTGAGGTCATTCCTTTACGGAATATTAAGGCAAAAACTATTGTTAAGGCCTTAGTTAAGTTTTTCACAGTTGTCGGCCTACCCCAGTCTGTTCAGTCTGATCAGGGATCTAATTTCATGTCAGGAATCTTTCAACAAGTCATGCATGAATTGGGAATAAAGCAGTATAAATCATCTGCATACCACCCAGAAAGCCAAGGCGCATTAGAAAGATTTCACCAGACATTAAAGAACATGATTAGGACTTATTGTTTTGACACTGAGAAAGACTGGGATGAAGGCATACATTTGTTATTGTTTGCTGTTAGAGAGTCTGTTCAACAGTCTTTGGGCTTCAGTTCATTTGAATTAGTCTTTGGTCATACAGTTAGAGGACCACTTAAACTGCAAAAGGAAAAGTTCCTAGACAGTGATCTTGACTCATGTAGTCTCTTACAATATGTGTCGGACTTTCGCACCAGGTTGACTAAAGCATGTGATTTGACCATGTCAAATTAAAGTCAGCACAAAAATGTATGAAAATAACCTATGATAAACATGCCCCTAAACGAAGTTTCATACCTGATGAGAAGGTACTGGCTTTTCTGCCTATCCTGGTAATCCACTTAAGGTTACTGTATCGGGGCCCAGTTGCGTACATGTACGTATCACAATTTTGCTTAATTACGGGACAGTGTTTTTGTGTATCCATAGAAACTATACATTTTCTGAAAGACCTTGATTCAAGGAATTTAGATAAATAAATACCTTTATCGAATTTATTACAAGAATCGATTTATTTAAAGATAAATGATGTCATTTACAAAAGTATAGTCCTCAAAATCACGCGCTAATAACTCTCAGTTTTCATCAAACAAACTTGCTTTTTTGGAATAATAAACTTTACCATTTGAATAAAAATAGGTTACCTCAGTTTTTGTAGTTAAGGCCTAGAAATTATTTTCTCATCATGCAAAGTTGAAAGATTGAAAAAAATCTACAAAAACTCTACCCCTCTCCACTAAATCATGAATAATTCATGAACAGGGCCGAACTTATAAAATTTGAGGCAACGATTTGAAGAGCTACATGATTGAAATATTGTGTCCAAAGTTCATGTTTGTACATCAAATAACAAGAGAGATATTAGAACGGGAAAACCCACTTTTTGACGAAAAACTAAATGGAGAAAATGGCCAAAAACCAATCAGCACTACTGCACCACGAATGGCTTGAGTTTTAAAAAGTCATGTTTTTTTTACTACAATGCACTAATTTTCATAATTTCTTATTCCCCCAACTTGTAGGTTTGACTGTGTACTCTGGTAGAAGACAAAAAAACAAAAACCGAGATTTCGAAGCTTCGACCCGATACAGTAACCTTAAGGCTAGATATTATGGTCCTTATGTCATTGAAAAGAAATTAAGTGACCTTAATTATGTAATTCAGACTCCTGACAGGCGAAAACACAAACAGTTATGTCATGTAAATATGTTAAAGTTATACATAGACAGAGATAGCACTAACAGTACTGTACAGCCTGTAAGTGTAGTTAGTTCTGACCCTGATAATAATGAAACTTGTGAAGAGCCCATGACAGCGGCGAAATTACAGAACTCTGACATTCTACTTAATTTGGATTCCAAGTTGTGTCATCTTGAACCAGCGCGTCAGGAAGAACTTCGAACTCTGCTCAGTCAATATGAACACTTGTTTCCCGATATCCCCACTCGGACTGATACAATTTCACATGACGTCAATGTCGGAGATTCTAATCCAGTAAAGCAGCACCCATATCGTTTGAATCCCATTAAACAAAACTACCTGAAAAAAAGAGATTCAGTATTTATTGGACAATGACTTCATTGAACCAAGTACTAGTAACTGGAGTTCACCTTGTATCCTCGTTCCAAAGCCAGATGGCAGTTACAGGATGTGTACTGACTACAGAAAGGTGAACACATTGACCAAAACAGACACATTTCCTATTCCACGCATTGACGATTGCATTGATAAAGTGGGAAGTGCCAAGTTCGTGTCAAAGTTTGATCTTCTGAAAGGATTTTGGCAAGTTCCACTGACAGATCGTGCGAAGGAGATATCAGCATTCGTCACTCCGGAGGATCTGTTCCAGTACAAAGTTATGCCATTTGGAATGAAAAATTCTCCAGCCACGTTCCAGCGTCTCATCAACCGTGTTACTTCTGGTTTGGAAGGATGTGAGACTTACATTGATGACGTCATTGTCTACAGCGATACATGGGAAGATCATCTACAGAGAATTCGCGCACTGTTCAATCGGCTGAGTGACGCCAAGCTGACAGTCAACCTTGGAAAAAGTGAATTTGGACATGCACGTGTGACATTCTTGGGTCATGTTGTAGGTCAGGGTCAGGTAAAACCTGTAGATGCTAAGGTTAGTGCTATCTCGCTATTTCCAAGACCAACATATAAGAGACAACTGATGCGTTTCTTGGGTATGGCTGGTTACTACAGGAAATTTTGTCCAAATTTTTCAGATATTATTGAGCCTTTAACTCGACTCTTAAGAAAGAGGGTAACTTTTGTTTGGACCGATGAATGTGAATCAGCTTTTGAAAACCTAAAAGCCATACTCAAGAGCGCGCCAGTTCTTTCAGAACCAGATTTTGATTCACCTTTTAAACTGATTGTAGATGCTAGTGATGTTGCTGCTGGTACCGTTTTGTTACAAGAAGGTATAGATGGTGTAGATCACCCAATATGTTATTTTTCACGTAAATTTGACAAACATCAGAGAAATTATTCTGGAATTGATAAAGAATGTTGGCAATGATATTGGCTTTACAACATTTTTATGTTTATATTACTTCTTCATCGTTGCCAATTACTGTATTCAGTGATCACAATCCACTTGTTTTCATAAGCAAGATGAAAAACAAAAATCAAAGATTGTTGAGATGGAGTTTGGTGTTACAAGAATACAATATTGAAATCAGACATATTAAGGGCAAGGACAATTTCATTGCTGATTGTTTGTCTCGCATATAATGTACATATGTTTGTCAACATTTTTGCTGTCGTAAAATAGATGTTTTGCAATAATGTTTTGAATCGTCAAGAAAGTTCCAAGTTTGAAACTTTCTTTTTGTAAGAGGGGAAGTGTCATGGTGTTATTGTTAGACACTGTGGATATTTCTAGATTAATAGAGTTACGTAGGCTTGTTTACGTGAGTTAATCGCTTCGATCTTTCTAGAAGATTATCTAGGCCAGATGATGTAATGCATATTTGAGAGGCTTCTTGATTTGGTAGAATGTACTGGAATGCCACATAGAGTATAAATAGCCCGACAGTCAGTCGTTCCGGAGGGAATTCATACGGCTTTTCTTTGGGTGCATTATACTGTCTTACCTTTGTCTGAAATTACGGACTGCTGGATTGTATATTCCTGTGAATTGACTCTTGGCGCTGTGTTATCTACGTGATTGAACTGTTGGAAACTGGACAACAGCTGAGCGGTGTTGGACTATCAAAATACAGAACAGCGATTTGAGCGGCACGGACTGTATAGAGATAGCGATTTGTGCGGCACGGACTGTATAGAGATTTGCATGTCAGTACGGACTGTGAAATATACACCGGTATAGCATTGAGCTATATTTCTCATTTATTTGTTGTAATAATCTTACTTAATTCGTATATGATTTTAGTATTGTAAATAAATATTTGATTGTTAATCCTGGACTTCACAAAAGTTTTCTGTTACGTTTTTTCTATTATCGTTTATGACGTAACAATATTCCCGTCGTCAAATTAGTAAATTTGTGTAATTTTATACCTTTGCCGAGCGCTTCAAAATTCATCCTGACTGTCCATTCAACCCGGCGCAGCGAGATGATCGGCCGTTATTTTCTCAATTCTGATTGGTCAGCTGATCAGTGTGTGACCTCTCTTGCCATAGGCGTGTCGCGACTGGCCAATCAGAATACGGGAGTTTCCATTCTGTCATGATAAGAGTATTTGCCCCTGTCCGCCAGAGGACGTTTGAATCGGGGAGGACAAAATCCCATACAATGTATCTTTCTACTAGCAACGTTGTATTGTGACGTCATGCAACAATCATATATGGCGACAGCATCATGACGCCAACAAAGGACATTACGCATTATATTAATGATGTCACTGGCGTTACAATAGAAAATGTCGCATTGAACGTGGATATGGCCAAATACAAAGTATTACATTGACAAGTGTGGTCTGTCATGCCACCGAACCCAATTTTGAAGTTATTGGAAATGTCGTTTGCTCAATATATTGCACTGTTTTGATGGCTACCTATCTCTTTTCATCTTATCCAACCCACATTTTGTCCCCCCTGACTCGAGCGCCTACTAGCGGGCAAGGGCAAATTACTCGTACACGGACAGTTCGGAGACTTCGCTATTGAGATAGAAGCAGGCGATCATCTCGCTGTGCCGGGTTGATGTCAGAGAACGGAAATGTAATTTGTGGGAATGCACTTTTCGCGTTTTGCCAATTTCCATACAAAGCTTCGGCACTGTGATAGCACCGTTGTCATACTTCAAACATTTTGGGTGCGATAATGTCTTCGTCACTCTCCGCGCAGGACTATTTCGCGGGGAGCGCCCTAAAACTGACGAGAATTGTTCCTGAATCAGGCAGCACTATTGGGTCTGATACACGGCAGTCTAGCTAAGCAGTTGGCTAAGTTCGTTAAGAGCCAACAGATTTTTTTAATTGAACATCGTTTTGAATCGAAGTCAAAAGGTCGCATCCATCTATAGCAGGATGGAATCAAATACTGACATATTGAGTATATGTTTGATAAGGAAAATTGGTCTGGTAAAAGTATGGTCTGATTCTGGGCTATATGAATAATTGAATGATGGCAGGGCACAGTAGCTTGGTAGCCGAAGGCTTGGGTGTCTTCGTCGATGTTGTTGTTGTTGTGATTATATATATATATATTTTTCTCAATAATATAATTATTTCCCACTTTTTCATACACCACAATGACAGTGGATGTCATAAAAATGCTTTCTGTACGACCTACGTCGATCTGCATACTCTGAAAAAAACAGTTGTGTACAGAATTGCACATCTACAAAAAATGTGTATCAGAAGAACAAAATTTGTGTACTTTTTCTACACAAATTGTGTATCACAGCTACACAGTGATTGTAGATGTTCAATTCTGTTACACCTATGGTACACAGTTTGTGTACTTTTGGTACACAGTTGTTTTGAGAGAGTACCCCTCCTTTACTTGATCTCCATTTAAATATCAAGTGACGCAACTCTTGTGTTAAATAATTCGCCACGAATCCCGGTACACGGTCCGAGGTAATACATTCTCCACGATATGGCTGGTTTCCAGGAACTGATAAAAAAGACGTCCAAAGACTTTTGAAATCGAGCTCGAACGGCTTCGAATGCAAGAGAATTTACCTCATGGCATTCTGCACGGCCGTTGAGTTTTCACCATAGTCCACGCCCGCTCATCTATTTACTGATTTGCAGACACCCGAATTCCCCCGTGTACCGGGATTCGTGGCGAAAGTCGGTATATGGCTTCAAGAGGTGGAAAATAATTATATTCTCGAAAAGTAATTGTATATAATCACAACAACAACATCGACGAAGACACCCACTGCTACCCAAGCCACTGTGGCATAATGGGGGACAACCCTGTTCGGAGGTTAGTGTCTTGCACGAGTTTAAATTTTTGTATACTGTTGAGATAAAAATGAAGAGTAAAAGGATGAATGTCACTGAAATACCACTGGCATTCTGGTTATGCAGCTGCCATGCTGTTTTAACACCTGCCATCTGCCAATTCGTATACAGAAAGTAGTTCCGGAGAGCGCCTGTCCAATATGAACTCTAACTGTCCAATAATAACAAAAATCTGAACTCTTGTTATTATATGAATTTCCTTGCTTCCGTTCAGGGAATGTGCGGATCCAGCTATGCATTCTCGGCCACGGGATCTCTAGAGGGACAATATGCAATTCTACACGGGAATTTGACTCTTCTCTCGGTCCAAAACTTGCTCGACTGCTCAAAAAAGCAAGGTACGGGATGGAGACATTGTCAAAAATCAGAAAAGGAAATTTTTTAGCTATGGCATTATTCTCGTGATCACCTCTTTCTTATTGTGTAACTGGCGTTGAAATTGATAACTTGTTATTTGGTATCATGTTTGGGTGACCATTGTGGAGTGTTTGTATTAATTATTTGAAAGAAAAAAAAAATATTATTGTTGGATACATTGCATATTTTTTTAGACTGTAATGTTATACTAGTTATTTCCGACTTGAATACAGGTAACTTTGGATGTGAGGGCGGGTATATGGATAATTGCTTCAAATACGTGCAAGAAAACGGGGGCATAGATTCTGATGCAGTTTACCCGTATCAAAGAAGAGTAAGTATATTGCAAACCGATGAATACTATATACATCTAGTTAAAACAGATCCATCTGATAATTTTCATATTTCGAAGTCGTTCCCGGATGTTTGATT
Source organism: Hanleya hanleyi (assembly GCA_036873755.1). NCBI lineage: Eukaryota > Metazoa > Mollusca > Polyplacophora > Lepidopleurida > Hanleyidae > Hanleya > Hanleya hanleyi. Next base: position 10,888 of record JAVTVY010030698.1, read on the forward strand.
TTAGGCAGCACTTGTGGTGATTCCATACTCTGTTCAGTAGTAAGGCGAAGAGTGTCGGTATTTAACTTGCCACGTCATCTCTAAGTCGCTGTGACAGTGAATTTTACCGACAGTTTCTACTGTGTATTTCAGTCGATAACTGCTACTACTTACAGTATTTTCATGATAAATGCTGTTGTATATTTCAGCCGATTTCAGCCAGGCATTCCAAGGGCGACATTTCTTGGAGAGTTTTTTTATTTTATTATTTTTTATTTTAAGGTTTACTGAGAAAAATCTATTTGCCGAACTGTACTTTGTATCTTGTGATAACATACCATATCTTTCTATATTGATTCCTTACTCAGGACGGTAATTGCCGTTTTCTTCGGGACGGAGTTGTTGCTACAGATTCTGGGTTCGTGGATATTCCAACTGGGAATGAATTTGCTCTACAGATGGCGGTGGCGCTGCTCGGACCAATCGCGAGCGCTGTCGACGCCTCACACAACAGCTTCTTCATGTATCAGTCCGGTGTGTACGACGACCCGAATTGTAGCTCTAAGAATGTGGATCTTGGGATATTAGTGGTAGGATATGGAAGAGGGCCTGGCGTACAAAAATACTGGATTCTGAAAAATGTGTAAGTTCTTCTGACGGTTGAATTCGTTTTCATTAAATTAGTTCCCGCCTCGAAAAACGTTGACGATTTCATTACGCAGAAGTTAGTTCCCCTTTTTTTACTTTCCATACGCCATATTTTGCTTTCGCTGATAATAGACGTTATCAGGGGAGGTAATGACGTCGCGAAGCTTAGAAAAGTATGGGGATAGGGACATTTTATTTAAAAAATAGATCGAAAAACCCGAATTTTTATTCGATTAGTACAAAGATCGCATGGAGGGGAAACAGTACCGGTATTTAAAATATCAGCCTAGGTCACCAGATTTGAAGACAAAATGGTAGATGGCACCTGTCCTTCATTCGTATTGGAAAGAAAATCACCGTCGGTTTGAGGAAGTGCAGCCTGCTCGAATCGATCTTCACTTGAAATTGGACTTTTCTCACGCGTGTTCCAAAACGGAAAAAAATAGAGAACCGAAATTGTGTGACTTTGTAGCTTATCGTATTGGGATAATTTTGAGCCTCTGACAAGGGGATCATATGGTGGCTGATAGCTGCCATCGCATTCGCGCCCTCGCGACCTGTAAATTTGCAAAAATTGTAGGGGCGCGAGTGGCTCAATACTGCCATGTTCGCG
>JAVTVY010030699.1:0-11840 GCA_036873755.1 Hanleya hanleyi
GTGTGATGGTAATAAAGCCGATTTTGGCTCCACTCCAAAACCTGCCATACAAGCTTTTTCTTGAAGTTTACATACTAAAATATCCCCTTCGATGTTCAGTTGCCTAAAAACGGAGATATGATCGATCAAAATGTGCCCCCGGGCTTATTTTGGTATTTTTGGGCATTTTCATGAAGGGTTTTCTCCAGTAGCAAAAATATGACAGCTCAAACCAAAATTATTCGTGGTTCTTTCCAATAAACAAACTTCCCAATATATTGTGTGACAAAATTATTCTGGTTTGATATTCTGGTGTCATATTTTTGCTATAAGAGAAAATCCTCACTGTAAATGCCTAAAAAATACTGAATCAGGCCAAGGAGAACATTTAGATCTGACAATCACATCTCCATTTTATACAACGGAGCATCACCATTTTTTCAAGGCTGATATTTCAGTATGTAAACTTCAAGAAAAATCTGATTTGGCAGGTTTTGGATTGAAAACAAATAATTCAGCTTGATTACCATCTCACGCAAGGGAGTTATTCCCGTATTGTCGTCACGTATCCTTTGATTTTCCTAAATAACAAAGAAATAATGGCTTTTTTGCATGATTTTTTAAAAATTCAGGTTCTAGTAATAAATTTGGTCACCCTGACCTCATGGCAAGCAATTTAATCCTGCAATCTTTTCAGCAGGAGAGGTAATACATGTGACTGGGATTGATTAATGAAAGTTCTGCTATAAAATCTCTGACAGGCATCAGAATTTGCTAGGATATTGCAGGATATCTCTACAGTTTTGTACAGCTATCCATAATGATGTCTTCTTGATATAACAGGAAAAAGTTCAATTTCTGCCATCTCAAATGATAGAGGAATCATAGGGCAATATATATTGACGACAAATAAAAGTTAGGGAGGGACTAGACAATGGGGATCGCCAGCCACACTGGGCAGCACTAGTAGTAGTATTCCAACAGGTAATGAAGATGTGGTGTCATAAAACAAACAATTAGAAGGTTGTTACATTATGACGTTGCCTTTGTGATGTCCAGAAAAATGACATGGGCATGCGCCATTTACCTCTTGGTAAAGTTCGGGTTGGTCATCCACATTTTCACGGAAACATCCTTCCCAAAATGGGTAAATGTTAAAATCCCGGATTGATGCTATTCATCTCTCCAAATGAAACTTCCAGGAATTATATTTTTACAAAGTAAGATATCTGTTATGCATTCTCCAGCTATAACCCTGGAATAGAGGGGAGATAACTAAGCTTGTTCTCACCAGGATGGTGACAATGGCGGTGAGGTTATCCATGGGGAAATCTGGCAGGCCAAGAGATGTGGACTCACTCGTCTGCATGGTCATGGCAAAGGCGAGCAGCTCAGATAACCTGGTAGATACATGTAATACTGGTTACTAGCATGTTGCCCTGAACAACTGGCTACATTAGGCCTGAGGGCTGTTCCAGTTCATGAAAAGCATGTGGTAAACACAACCTTTGCACGGAATTGGAGAGTAAATTATCTCCATTATTAACGGAGATATATGTTATCAAACTGGAAAGGAGAGAGAACTTAGTCATGACAACAGAGTGAAAAAATGTTTACAATGAATTCCCCATGTAATATTTATAACACATGAAATGTTTCAAATTTGAAACAAACATACCGTGAAACCTGTGTATACTGACCCAATCTCAGTAAACTCAGATATAATAATATATCACAGAGTATTATATCTGAATTCAGCCCTATATAAATCCCATGTGAATTTGAAACTACATTTGTTAGCCAATCAGGTGGCTAGTTTGTTGAAATCACGCCCACAGTAATTACATGCGGTAGCACGTGGACTAATATATTAGAGATCCTGAAGGATCGTGGCACCCACCATTGTCCGATAATTGTAAGCTAATGACAAGAGGATCTTTTTGTTCAATGTTACTAAGAACAAACGATTGATTGTAATTTTGTTTGCAGAATTTCGAATTTGAGCGATAAAGATCGAAAAAGGGACCCTGGAAAACACTAAGATATTATCTTCATAAGTTTCAGGAGTTTCCAGATTTCTAGAAACTGTACTTGATGTTGGTTGTTATAGTAAAAGTGAAATGAGAAAAGTTAGTCTGAAACTGAATGTCCGGCTGATCTTTCGTCTTCGTTTTGTAGTATTTTTTTTTGCCCGTGTCATCATTGGGTACTGGAAGCGAAGACAAATCTCTTTGACAATTTGGCATGAGCTATGAAACATACGTACCTAAGATTTAAAAATTAGGAATGAATGCTAATTCTGTTCTGCTTACTGGGCTACAGAACTTGATACCGAAGGAATCCGGTCCCTGCAGTAATGTTGAAACTTTGGAAGTGTCTGAATCCTGATTATCTCTGTTGGATCGAAACATGCAGTACCGGTAGTCTACAGTTGTCGAGTTGTGACGTTGCGTCAGTGACATCCCTTCGTGTAGCCGACTTGAAGGCAGACGAAACGGTGGGGCAGTTCACTTGCAACGGCATGGACTAAAGTAAACTGATTTAAAATTTGAAAAAATACATTTTAATTCGGAATCATCTGAACTCCTTGATATAGGAGGTGAAGGTATGGATATTCTCTATACTCAATATATAGAATATGCTCCACCGTTTGATCCGCCGACTCTTGTGATGCAACGTCACAACTCGGGAATACCTTATTAATTTAAAGCGTAACTTGGATTTTCGAATCGGACCAAAAAAGGTATCTTGCACAACTAGGCCCCATGTGGGACCTGTGTACCAAATTTCAGGAAGATCCATGAATTAGTTCCTGAGAATTCACGATAATGTTTCAAAAGAAAATTTAAGATGGCCGGCTGGCGACCATATTGGATTTTCGAATCGGACCAAAAAAGGTATCTTGCACAACTGGATCTCAAGGGAAACCGGTGTACCAAATTTGAGGAAGATCCATGCAGCAGTTCCTGAGAAATCGCGATAACAAAGTTTCATGGGGAAATCCAAGATGGCCGCCTGGTACCCATATCGCATTTTCGAATCAGAACAGAAAAGGTATCTTGCACAACTAGACCCCAAGGGGAACCTGTGTACCAAATTTGAGAAAAGATTCATGCAGTACTTCCCAAGAAATCGCGGTAACAAAGTTTCATGGAGAAATCCAAGATGGTCGCCTGGTGGCCATATTGGATTTTCGAATCGGACCAGAAAAGTATCTTGCAGAACTAGACCCCAAGGGGAACCGGTGTATCAAATTTGAGAAAGATCTATCAGGTAGTTCCTGAGAAATCCTGGTAACAAGAATTGTTTACGGACGGACTGACGTCGGACCGCGGACGAAAAGTGATTTGAACAGCCCACCATCTGGTGATGGTGGGCTAATAAACATTATCGGGAAACAATATCCAAATACGGCATCATTTTCAGACAAAAACCGTGAAGATAAAAGATTTTACTCCAGCTGAAAGTCTGGCTTTGTTAGGGGGTAAAACATATCAAAAGATTGTGCCATGCAAAGATGTTAATCTCCGTGAAGTAAACGTGAATCATTATCAGAGAGAAAAGTCAGAAATTGTCGTGATTGGCTTATTATGGAATCTCACAGAATATTGGCGAACGTTTCGCACGAAGTGGTCATAGCGTTACGTCTAGATGGTATTCCCCTGATTTACCATCTTGGTTTACCTAGATTGATACTGACCATGCTTGGGACCAGATTACATAGTGTCCATTGCAACAGGTTCCCAGTTCATCAAGGTTCAAAATACTCTAAATTTAAGTACTTGTGTTGGGACCACAGAAAATGTCGGAATTTAGAGGTTGATTGGTTTACCCAGGTGTCGGTATTTACAGGTTTCACTGTATATGATTGAGAACTACTAGTCCACTCCCCTCCCGACACCCCCCCCCCCCTAAACAGACAAAAACAGTCTACCCCTTTTTTAAACAGCTAAATAAAGTTTGTAAGTTCACAGAAGGGAGTGAAATAAAATTTAAAGCAGTAACACATTTTTCCGATGAGCTCTACTGCTGCAGAGTTACCTTTCTGCAGGCAAATCTTTCCCATGTTCTGTAAGAATTTCTAATTGTTCCTACAAAGAAAAAGGCATCGTTTTAATACAGTATATGAAATTTTTCGATTTTATTTTAGTCAAGCCTTTTCTATATGATGCACATGTTAGACGAAAAATAAATGATTCCGAGGCAATTATTTTTGCAAACCTAAGCAGGTGGGTGAGACTCAAATTATAATCCTTGGAAGTGGAATGAGAAGATACTTTTTAGCAGAGTCATCCCTCTGGCTCTCCATCACTCTATCAACCCTTTCTTTAAGTTAGGAGTCCCGAGTAATAATTTATAAATACAAATTTCATCCACCATAAACAGATTAACTCATTCAGTACCAATGACACCAAAAGACGACAAAATGATTCCCTGTCCCGACCCCAGTGACGAGTTTTGGCATAATTTCTAAGAGCCTTCCCAACCCCAATGACGTCAAAAGACGACAACGCTGCTTTGCCGTCAAATAAAACCCCACTCCGTCTTCAATGTAGCATTTTATGCGAGCGCCTCAAGTGAAACTTAACCAAATGTATATATCTTTGAAAAGCCTAAACCTTCAAATATCGGATTATGAAAGAAAGTTTTCATTTTGACAAACAAATAAAACAAGATTGAGAGTGAAACGAAGAAATAATGGGGAAAATGTGGAACTACAAAATTTTCACAATTTCCTGTCAGAAAATGTTGCTGCAGAAATGTAAATTCAATCAGTAATCCTGTTCAAATCTCTCTATTTCTGGAGTATAACTTATCCAAGAGACCATCTAATCATTCCATGAAGATGAAATCCATCAGATCCACTCTGTAAAATTTATTTCCACATTTTTTCAACACCTCTGTAGTCACGTGGTAACGATACAACCAACCGAAGCACTGAAGTGTCGGCATGGTTCATTGGCACATATGACCAGATACATCTATTCAGAAAAATCTTACCTATGGAGCCGCACCCACAATAAGCTGGTGTAGACTCAGACTTGACACTGTCCCGTAACAATTAAATGTATAATTGTTTGTATAAGGAAATATGACAAACGAAGATGTATGCACATACTCAGTGTTTCGGATAATTTTAGAGCTGGAATAATGCTCTTCGTAAATCCTCCTCAGGAGCCAACGATGACTAAAAGTCCAGACTTTTATTGAGCCTAGATTTTAGATTTTTGTAGAATTTCCTCTAAGTTTTTGCCTCGCCTGTATGCGACTTGGGGTGGAAAGGGGAATACTCTTTTGACGTTTGTATTTCTGTCAGTCCAAGTCCAATACTTATTGAGTGTACTTCTCAGGTTTGCCCTCTTGCGGTGGAAAGTAGTAATGAACCGCAGAGGTCTGTGTTTGCAGACTTGGTTTTTACCTGCGGCACGCAGGTCTACGGGAGGCTCGCGTTGTTGTTCTTGTTGTTGTTCTTCTTGTGACTTTTTGAAATACGCATGCGTTAAGAGTGTGTGATCTCTGCCACACTTTTCTTCTCATCCTCCGATCTCACATGACAACCTTGTCTTCAGGCATGTTCGAATTCATTTGTAACTAAATTCGGTGGAATGAATTATTGCTTCGTTGATTTGCGTTCAGACTTCAATTCTTCTTAAAAGCTGTCGATCGACACATCTTCATTGGCTTCAGATATTACCATTTTCACTGAACAGTATGTACAGTCATGTATATACACTTCGAGATCCTTGAATTGCTTATATACCAAGGAAGATGAGCCGCAACCTTGTCAGTGGTTCAGCTAATTTGCATACAGTCATAGGCGACTGTCCTAGTAAGTAGAAAAATAAGTTCACTACTTCTAGTAATCATTTTATCTACTCAATCTAGATAATTCACAAATTGGTGAAGAAGTAGACAAGTAACGCATTGTCATTATGATTAACATCGGATAATACTTAGTATCAAATTATAGATCATGCATCATAAAAACGCAACAATTACGTTTCAGAAGTAAGGGAACAACTCACCAACTTCACCGAATAAAGATGTTTAACTTATAGAAATGACAATTTGGTATGATGTTTAACTTTACCCCCAAGCAATTCGCATATATGAAAATATGTTTTGAAAGGAAGAATAATTTAACCCTCTGTGGGAATCGAAAGATTGACCCTCCAATCCTTGAAGTTGTACTTACTGTCTTAGATATACCGACTCATTAATAATACTCAAAACTGAATTTATGCGCAACGGGTTCTAAATACAGGAGTGACAATTTAGTATTTAATAAGTTAGACAAGCCTGTGAGCGAATAATACATCATAGTTGTACAGTTATATTGTGCACTTTCGGTTACACGCATGAAATTGGGCGCATAGCTATTTTGAATGGTCCTCTTTCGGAACACTCTAGCCTCATTCCCCAGTCCTTGTCTTTTGTAAAAAGATGGTGAGCTAAAAAAAGTGTACCTAAATTAACCGAGGAGAGCTAATACGAGAGCTGAAAATCGCTCTCCGAAATTTCGTGAGGGGAGTGATTTTGTTTTAATTGTTTAACCTACCATATTATATTTTTGATTAAATTATTTTATTTTTTAATTTATTTTCAAACGAAAAATTAATGAAAATAAATTATTCTATTTCAATTTAAACAAGTCAATATCAAAAGTGATGAAGATTTCAACAGTCACCAGTGGGTAGTACGGCCGTACGTACCAGAAGATTGAGCAAGCTCACTCTGCATATAATACTCGTCGGAACCAACCATGCGCGAAGAGCAGTGTTCGTGGAGGTTCTCGAAAATAATCGGCCGATAGTATAAAGTGAACGAGAAGAATGTTTGGCGAATGATCAAGACGAGTCCCAGTTCAATATTGCCCAAGAGTATTGACATCCTACTGACTACAGGCTCTGTGTGCTGATAATGATGTGTAAATCATCTACCTTTCTTAGAAAACTTCGTCAACTGCTTCAATTTGTTCAAGGAAGATTTGCTGCAGTTACCGCCATTGTTGTCAGCTCTCCGCGCACGTGGCAAATATTGCACGATCCCATGCTAGGAATAGCCTGTGCAAGAGACTACCGATTGTCAAACAAGCGAAGAAATTATGGCCGCGCTGGAATTGACGGCGATCGTTTGCTGATTAAAATTTATTAAAGGCATTTCAGTTTATTGTCACAGTGATTTTCAGTGTGGAAGAGTTCGCAAAATTAACACCAACTGTCCGTACATTTAATAATAAGGCCGTTAGCAGACACAGCCTACTTATTTCTATATTTAATCTGCTGAATCTAGGTGCGCGAAAAACAGTGTACCTTGGATATGATTTAGGTGAGCGATGGTGCGCGAGAGCGATCGCTCACCTCCAAACGCAAGGACTGATTCCCGCAAGCCAGGGCCTTGCTTCGCTGGTATTGATGTTCCCGTCCTCTTCGGCACACAAGACGCCTTTTAGATTAGCAAAAATCAGACCCGTAAATTCAATACTTATGTGTATCAGCAGACAATGGGCAGAAACATATTGCATTTGACATCATTCTCTCAAGTCAGAGCCCATTTCTGCTAGAATTTATTGGTTCTACACTTCACAATTTACGTTACTTTGTCAATCAGTTTTACGAATGGAATCACGTCATATATTAGTAGATACTGACGAGTGATCTATTTGACCTCGTTGTCAAAAGCTGAGCCTCGATTCCCTGGAGGGTTTTTTTAGTTGGATTTTGATACTTGAATATCTTTCATATTGACTTTAACTTGGCAGTCATTTTCGTGAATGCAATAATTCGAGAATTCGACATCATTCTCTTATATACAGACCTTGTTTGGTGAACTAACTCTGAAATTTCGCATTTAAATCACCTTCAGAATGACTTAGTGACAAACATATTCGCGAATCCAGTATAGGGAGATATCCATAGATACTGACTAGAAATGTTTCTTATTAACAGAATTTGATTTAACAATAAAGAAATTAATAAAATTAGCAACCTTCGAAAAGGCTTGGCCGAACATGTCAGATAAGATGATATTTCATAAGAATGAAATAGTTAATCATTTATATACACAAGTGACCACCCTTCCAACTGCAAGAAGGCTGGACCCTATGGACAATTCCTTCGCATACGAAGAATCTGCTCGGACACTCCCGACTTCCTCAAACATGCAGAAGCCATGATCCGTTTCTACTCCCTTCGGGGTTATCCAGCGAATGTCCTCCGCGACAATAGCGATCGGGCCCTCACAAAAGACAGACACACACTGCTACGCCCGCCGACACGCACCACCACTACCAATGCCAACCGCATACCCCTGATTCTTCCGTACAGTCAGTACGCCCAGCGGATCCACCAATCCATTCGGAAGGAATGGCCCATCCTGCAGGCCTCTGAAGCCTGCAGGAATGTCTTGGGAGAGCCCCCTCTCCTAGCTTTTCGTCGCAACAACAACCTGAAAGACACACTCGTCAGAGCCAAGATCTCCTACCCCCCACTCAGGAGGGGTGTTAGCGGGATGAGTTACGCCAACTTAATAACTCCCTGCACATATCGAAACTGCGCTTTTTGCCCCAAACTGATCAAAGATCGTTTTTTCGTTAGCAGCCACACTGGCTTACGCTATCGAGACAACCTCATGGCCAACTGCTGCACCCAGAATGTGATCTACCTTATTACGTGCACCAAGTGCTCCAAACAATATGTTGGAGAAACTAAACGCACATTCCACGAACGGATCCGTGAACACTTCAACGACACACGGAACCGTAGTGACAATCCGGCACCAAGACACTTCTGGTCCCCGGGACACTCTGTCAACAACATCAGTTACCAGATTATTGAAGTACTGAAGACAGATCCGTCATTAGACTCCAGCACCACTTCGCGTCGGCAACGCGAAGTCCACTGGATTTACCAGCTGCACACCAAAGCTCCAGTCGGCCTTAATGAAAAGGAATAGACACACAACGTCATCTCCTCTCTTTACTCCATTTATATAGAAGGAGCAGACCATGTCTTGGTATTGACTTGCTGCATGGAAAAGAGTGTCAAGGTATTTAGTTTGCAGATGATAACACACGTAATGCAGAAACTTAATTAATTATTGTGATCGAATATCAAGACTGTCACAGGCCTCAATTTGAATAGTAAAAAGTGTCATTATGCCTCTTGTACAGTTTGATGAAGCCTTCAACCTCATTCCGTAGTTTCACAGATCAAAGTGATAGACCTGATACTAAATTCATTGAAAATTAACTTTGAAGGAAATATAAATTTTCCATTTTGCTCGGCAAAGTAAGCGAGAAGGGAGACTGAAGAGCGTATAATTTCGCACTATGACTAAATCATTGATATTTATTTGGATTTCCAAATATTTGAAAGCCTTTTTGATTTGCATAAATCAACGGCTGAAGCGAATGTTTTGAAATTTGGCATACACGATACTTGTACCAAGACATTGCTAAACCGACCATTAATGTGAGTTCGTCTGTCAATTCAGTATAGACGACACGGACCAGTCAAAATCGTTGGATTTTGAACGGGGAAAGTTAATATATATGGCATCAGACCTATTACGCAATTCCTACAATTGTGGGTTAGAAGTTGGAAATTACTTCCCTTGGCATGAAAACACTGGCAGATGGGGCTTTTTTTCTACAATTACCACTACCTCCGCTGATATGCCTTTCACTGTATTATTGCCACTGCCGCAGGTTTTGACTACAATGTAGTCATTTCTCACTTGTTATCCTTTATTAGGCGCGGTTAGCAATGTCAACTTTGCTCATATTTTTATCTATTTCGGAGATTTTGTAACCTCTGAGTAGTTTGGATTTGAAGATTTCTGATTTTTCTTCAAAGTCCGAAACATAATTGCAGTTTCGAACATACCTATATAGTTGTTTCACCAGTGATGAAAGATTTGAAGCATGACGTGTGATGTGCTGATTTTCTATGGAGGTAACGATATGTCTCCGTAGGCTTTGAATAACACTTGATATCAAGAATGGATTCAAGGATGTATCTATGCCGTTTGAATACCGTAGTGTCGAGGAAGTTTGCCTCATGGTCAAAAATTTCATAAGTGAATTTTAGTAACGGATGTGCATTATTTGCAATTTCAAAGAAGCTTTCAGCCTCAGCTAAACTTCCAGAGTATAGCATTACCCATCGTCACGAAATCTCTTGTGAAGAGATATATTGTGTCGGTATGGAAACTGGTCCAGAAGTTTATTTATGTGCCTAAATATAGCGAGGTCACATAATTCAGGGGAGGGGACTGCCCCTTGGGGTGCACCCACAATTTGTCTGTCATTGAAACAAAATTCATTTTTCGTAAGAATCATTTTACTGATTTCTATGAGTGTGTCGACTGTAGGTCTTTGAATATCATATTCAATGTCTGGGGGTGACAAGAGATTAGCTTGAAGGGCTTCAAGTATTTCATCAAATCCAAGATTTTTGTATAATGATGTAATATCATAGGTAATAATGAGCATTTGCTCAGAAATACGGTGCTTCTCAATTTCATTTATGAAATGAGTCGTGTCAGATAGATATGTGTCTTGAGTTCTCACTAAGGGCAGTAAGAAATAGTCAAGAAAGCACCCCAATCTTTCTGTCGGGGAGCCACATTGAGAAATAATTGGCCGTCCAAGAATCTTAATGTCCTGTGGCAGTATTGGATTGATGGGATCCATGGTTTTAAGTATGGATTCCATTTTATGTATTTTCGGTAGAAAATACAAGGCTTCCAAAAGTGGAAGGCACAGGCACAGGGATTTATAAATCTCTTATCTTAAAAATGTTGCTAGAGACAAGTTTCGTATAGAGTTCAAATAGGGCCGCTATATATTAGCTTATGCCATGTAGAATTTCACGATAATGATCACGATATGGGATGAAGTTTACTCCTTACCAATAAATCGCGTAAGCTCTGATTTTTTGAGTACACTATGATAGGTCTCAGATTAAATGGCAAGCAGAGTTTTATTTGGAGTGTTTCGTATTCCTCCTTCAGTATATGGGCCGCTTCAACATTCCTACAGCTATATTGGAGAACGAAGGGAATAAACTCTTTGTTAGCAACTTTACCTGGGTCTATGTTCATACCAAAGGGTATTTGAAGTGTTTTGATCCAAAAGGATTTACGAAGTGCGCGGTGATTGCCAGTTTCTTCCTGTGTTGAAAATGTAGGAATTCTTTCTATCGGCATAATTTGAAAATGGTGCTGAAATGAATGTTCCGGTAGATTGAAATGCTCATTGACCGGGCCTTCATTGTCTAAACTGTTGTCTGATTTATGTCTGTTGGCACGATATCAAAGTTTATTCTTAGTTTCGCCAACATACTGTTTCAGGCATTTTCGGCACGTAATTAAATAAATTACATTCTCCGTGTCACAGTTTAGTTGATCCTTAAGCTTGTATTCATTTTTGGTCTGTTCGCTTTTGAAAGTCGATTGTGTAGCAATTACTTCATCCAGTTTACACTAAAGTTTTAGACATTTGGAGGTTTTACCATTGCCATGATTAGGGCGTTTATGTTTATCCTTACAGGTTCTGACTCATGAACGTCATTTATCTGGCAGTTTGTGATTTGGCGAAGTGTTTCAGATTTAATATGCCCTTAAATATATGGGTCGGGTGAAAAGATTTGGCATGTAGGAGTTCGTGGGTATCAGTTGGTTTAAAAAAGACCTTGTAATCTAAATTTCCTGTCAAAACTGACATTCAGAAAAAATCTGACCTATGGAGCCGCACCCACAATAACCTGGTGTAGACTCAATTAGCCATCCATTGTAAATATTTTGAGATTGGGAAGCGCAGGGAAGGACCTTTCCAACGCCTTCCGTTTTGGAGATAA
>JAVTVY010030700.1:0-13317 GCA_036873755.1 Hanleya hanleyi
GATTTTGGAATATCGCCCTCTTTCTATTTCTAGATTAGTAGTGCTCAGTCTGAGAAACGTAAGTGATCTTCATTGCTTTAAATCTTTAACAACATCAAGATAACATTGGTTTAAATTTTATTTTATCATATGTTCTATACTGTTATCTTGAGATGCATTCTCAAAAAATATACTGTCCAACTTGTCAGTCAACTTATCAAATTAAGACTGCTTGCTTTATTGTATTGTTGGATGGACGAAAATGGTCTATAGATGTAACCAGTGAGATTCAGAGATTGCAATATACACTGGATATTAAAGAACCAGCTTGACTTGACAAGATTTTCATCCGTTAAATAAGCCTTATATAATAAACGAGATGGATGAAGTTGCTCAAGCCTGAGGCAATATTTTATCATGGTGACCATAATATCGATACTAGGAGGATATACCCCCAATTCAGCTAACGAGCCAATGATATATTGCTCTCTTAGGTAAATGTGAAATGTACTTGCATATTTTGATCGCTGTTAACTTAGTGATTAATTTATCCCAGTTCTCAAATACGTTCAACTTTTCGCTAAATGCCTGCCCACTCCCCCTCCCCCCCAATTTCAGAAGCATATAGCAATTAATTAATAGTATATGATAGCAGGCAGACTAACACTGTCCCAATTGGCTAAATTCGAGCCTCCATTAAATGCGCTCTGATTGGTTTCTCCATATTTAGAACGAAGACGTTCTTTTAATGTCAGAGTTTGTAAGCTCCAAAGCTGTCGGTGTAATTTCACATTAGTAAGGTATGCAATCTGATGTTATGAGAATGAAGTAAGGATAGACCTGTGACATCATGTACATGTTGACCAATGCAGATGTAGTCAGGCACACACACTTTCAGGGAGGGAAACCACATTCACTAAAAGAAGTCGGTTCACAGGCCCAGTAAGGATTAGACGAAGAGGCTATCAAAACTGGCACTATTTTATACTTCTTGCCATATGTAATTATTCCCTACACATCGCCGTTTGTCATCATCCAAATTTTAATATATTTAATCAGTTTCGTTTTAAAAAGTGGTACAGGTCAAGGTCACTGCCAGCTATTAAAATTATATTTATAAGCTGTTCCACATATATGTATCTTCTTCTTTTTCTTCTGCTTAAATTATATTTAACAAACTTCAAAGAAAACAAATTTTCTATATAAAAACAAGACAGATGTATAAACAGGAGACCACTAGTTCAAAGCCAAAAACGAAAAAATCATAACTGTGACGGAATCAAAAATTTTGGTTACAAATTTTGTGAAAATCGTCCTGATGGGCAGAACGGTTTGTCAAAAATTCATTTTTGAAATACTGGTACTTTAGAGCAGATTGCTGAAATATATAACTATTTACTTAAGTCGGAAATATTTCAAGAATGCTATATGAAACTTATTCGTGTTCTACAAATTGTTTTTGTATAAGCTGCCTTGAGGATCAGTGAAGCCATGAAGATTACATGTATTATCAACAAAGTGGAAATAGTGACAACAACAATTTAGAGAGTTTTCTTTTAGTTTTTTCTTGTTTTCAATTAGCCTAATTTTGTAACAAATTTACAATATTAAAAAAATATATATATATTGATTTTTGTTACTTCCAATAAATTGACTGAGAATATTCCATGGTTTCAAATGATGAAAAAATGGACATTGTTGGATGATATTTTGTGGCAAATATGATATTATTCAGTTTATAAAATGTAATCACCAACTTAATTAATTACTTGAATCAGCACATTTGTTACTTAATTCATATTATCAGGTAAAAGCTTTTGTTTAGTTTTTTTTATTTTTTATCTCGAACTAAACTGCTGCTTGAGTAGAATTCATTTGTGCTTGACGCAATAAAATGCATTGTTTTTTTTTGTTTTTTTCTCAATCATTCTTTATTTTCTATACATGAATACATATAAGAAAATGTTAAAACTAAGATAAAATATTACATTTTGATACCAATATATTAATGATATGTATAATAAATCAATATAATACTAAGACATGAAAATCAATGGAATTCTTGTATTCTTACTGCATTTTAAGATTGCCATATAAGTTACGTAACCAAATAGATCAAAATATCAATTGAGAAGAGTACAATGGAATCTAACCCATTGCATATTATGCAATGTACTGTAATACTGAGTCTGTATTTTAAACATACAATGACTATATTTCGGATGAATCAATATATTAATATGCTATGAAAACAGTGGTATCTTAATGCAAAATATGAAAACCTATATTGATAATATTTGTGATAAATCGATATATATTACTATGAGATGGAATCTTGCTGCCCATAACGGTACACAATCCATATCAAAAACATTGGCCAAGACGGATCATTTCTCAGGTATTTGCAGATATTTCTTTCTCGGCTCTAATTCATAATCAAAGAGAAAACTTAAGTTTGCATGTGTACCATATTTATACTTACTGATACACATTTTAGCAATTAAAATAATGTGGTTAATTACCTCTTTCTTCTTTGAAGAGAGTGAACATTGTTACAATGTTCACTCTCTTCAAAGAAGAAAGAGGTAATTAACAACATTATTTTAATTGCTAAAATGTGTATCAGTAATGTATCATAGTAGACTCTGTTACACCAAACAGGATGTGATTAAGTTGTAGTGTAATCTGTATATTAGCAATAGAGAAAATTTTGTCTTCAACTATTTTCCAAAAAACTTTAATAGGCACAATGAAAAAAGAAATGTTCAATAAATTCAACCTCATTACACTGTGTACATTTGTTTGAGTCTTTCTTTCCTATTTTGTGGAGAAGTATGGCCGTTGGATATATATTATGTAGCATCTTCCATTGTAAAACTTGAAGTCTGGTTTCAGCAGTACAAATGAAAGGCAATCTAAAAATATAATCATTTATTTCAATGCCGGTCTTCCTTTGCCAGAAACCTACTGCACATGGTTTAGATACCCTTTCAGAAGTGATGAAATTTCTAACATTTCTCGCCTTCCACCCATATATAGACTTTCCACAAAATGAAATATAGTTTTGACTAGTCAAATTATGTTGAAAGTTATCTATCCAGAGTTTTGGGATGGCATTTTTCATAACATTGTATTCAAATATGCGACCTGGTGAAGGGCCAAGTAAATTAACGAGCTGCTTAAATGTACAAAGGCGATCATTGTGGAAAATATTTTTGACTCGTACTATTCCAGCCTTCACCCAATCTTTGAAAAAGAGTGGTTTACCTTTATACTTTATGAGATTGTTATTAAACAAAGCTTGCATTGGGATATCAGGTGGGTTTAAAGAGATTTGATGACTATCTAACCATACAGTAAAGACCTTCCTCCAAAATAGTGATTTGATAGAATCAAGTTGTATGAATTGTTTGCTAGATACTGAACTTTGAAAGGCACTAAGTCTGTGTCCTATTTTGTTGAAATAAAAAAAGGGGACATTTTGCCAAATTTCTGCATTATCTGAAAAAAGTTTGGGGACCCAGCTCAAATAAAAGCTTGTTTGTAAGTCATTCATATCTAACATTTTCAGTCCACCTTGGTTGTAATCTCCTATTAGAACAGTCCGTTTTACTTTTTCAAATGCTTTCTTATTATTTAGGTTTTTTTCCCATAAAAATCTGTATAAAAGTTGGTTTATTTGTGCTAAAATTTTGTCCGGAATTCCAAGTGATTGCATGATAAAAGTAAACTGTGAAATTATAAAGGTTTTTATAATCTGTAGTTTGCCCAAAATAGATAGATCACGTTTTCCCCAGTTTTTCATTATTCTTGTAAAATGCATTGTTCACTTTGGAACCACTCAGACACTCACTAAAATACCATAGAGCAATCCTTGCACCTTTATCAACTTATAAAAGGAAATAAGAAGAAAAAGTTTGTTTTTGTCATTATTTCAACAAAATGCTTGTGTAAATGTTATTAGCCCATGGAACCAAACATAATTTATCACTGGAAATGAGACAAAAAGCAAACACTTGCGTGGAGCGGAACATAACGAACTCAAGGGCCGTAACTCGTGAACTTTACCTTGCATTCGGAACTCCCGAGCGGAAATCTACGAAGGGGACTGATTCTACGCTCGGGGGACGACAACATGAATTTCCTATGAATCTCCAGATGTGACGTGGCTCCGAAGCCCAATCACTCTCGCGGAAGCCCTAATCCCCGACCAGCAAATATTTCCCTGCGAGTCTCTGATTTACGTCAGATATTCTAAAAACTGTTTATTCTGTTCATTCGAAGCACGTTTCAATAGAAAACCATCAGTTTAAATGGTACACACGCCACGTATTGGCAAGATATAATTCCCGTGACGTCACTGACAGTTCCCTGACACCGAAACACACGTGCCCACGCTCTAGTCCAATATGGCGTCAATGGCCTTCGAGGGACATCTCAAACCGGAGATCCCCGAGAAGTTGCGAATGTTTACCTTGTAGTCATGGTTGCGCGAAGTGCCCCGATGTATTTCGGTGACAAGAACGCTTTTGCTTTTTCAATGTTTTAAGACAAAAATATGCGATGCAAAGAGGAAAAAATATATTAATGTTCATAGAATTATGTGTAAATGAATAAAATCATTCTGTCCCATTTTGGCTTGTCAAACTATCGTTTGATCGAGATGAGAAACATGTCCGCTTCGATTTCGGACAGGCGCAGTGAGAATTTGATGAATTTTACGTTGATTTCTTTGAAAAAGCCCAATCCCAGGCCCGGCTGCGAATGTCGGCGTTTGAAAATTCGGAAGACCTTTGCAGAAGGAGCTAAATATCAATGGTGTAAACGGGAATGTAAATATTTATTTTCTCGTTTCACCGAGACGAGAAACATGTCAGCCTCCAGTCGATGACGTTTACGTTGACAACGCGTCGAACGACAGGCTCCGCCCACATTGAGGAAAAAGGTGGGTTCGTCAGTATGTGTGAATTGTTGTTGTTGTTGTTGTCTGGATTTCTTACCAATAAGCCCGACCTAAGGCCGGCTTCGCCGGCCTATTAGGTCGGCCTATTACGGAAGCTTAGAAGGGACATTGAAAATTATATACATATAGGCGCAGCCTAGTGCGAGTTCTTTTCATTTTCCTGGTCGTTTGTGGCTTGGTGATTTCTGATGAAATACTGGCAACCCAAAACTTTGGAATTGCTGTGGTTGTGGATGATGCGTTGAATATTTGATCAATCGGGAAATGTATTGTTCTTTATCTGACATAGCAGACTGCCTATACCATATAGTATATGTTTCACACATTTCAAGGTCCGAAAATATGAATTATTTTCAGTATAATCAAATACAGTCGATCAGAATTGATACTCTGGATCGGATCTGGGATAAAGTATGTTGATCGAATATATAAACCACAAAATATTGGGATGCTTCTTCATTATAAATTAATTTGAGGAATGAAACTGATAGAATTATTTTAATTTTATCCTTGAATGAAAAATTAAGAATGCCAAACTGTTCGAAGAGAGATATTATTAGTATATAATGGACAGAAATATTGCGATGTTTATAGTTACATATAATCAAATTATTGTAAACAAATGAAAAACAAGCTTGATAGCTTATGAAGCCAGGACATTCCACCTTGAGGACATTTACCCCTGTAGACATTTCCCTAGATATTTCCTCCTTCAAACATTTCCCTCTGTGGACATTCCCCACTTCCCCTCCCCCCTTTTTTTTTTTTTTTTTGTATTATGTTGTTAACTACAAATGTGTAACACACTGAAATATTTTAAGATACTTTCAACAAGATTTGTATAATTTAGTAAAATATTGTGATAGATATCTTGGGTTTTGCCATGAATTACTTTCTCTTCAACAGGGCACTATTTTGACATGCATAATTCATCTCAGCATATCTGTGCTAATAAAGAATTCCATTGAATTGCGCAAGTGTATGTTACATTATTGATTGTTCGCCTCATGTAGGTGTTGTTTTTTTTTCATTCATGTAGGTTCTAATTAGCAAACAAACATCTATTCTATTCTATCGTATGGATCAAAATATTTATTTATTTATGACTACGTTAATAGTTGTTAACGTATAGGATGTATACTACCGGTACCGTGGCTATTGTTTTATCATGCCGAATTATAGAAAATAATGAATAATAATAGAGAAATGCCCCAAATTTGTTTTTGTCAATATTTCAATTTTGTTAAACATTTGTACGAACTCATAGTACAAAAATATATAGGAGGGAGGGGGAGGGGGGAATGCATGTCTAAATATGAGGGGGGGGGGGATGCATGTCTAAATATGAGGAATCTGACTTTCTAAAATTTCGTTTTATAAGTTGTTTGAGTTCTTGGTAAAATTTTGCTGTTTGACTTCAAAGCTATTCATGAATTGACCCCTCAGAAGTGTACGGATCTAAACACAATAAAATCTGCAATAAACTATAGCTTGATGAATGTGTTTGTTTTATGAACTTTACTTGCATCTTGGTTGTCCGTACCTATTAATTTAATGTCTAAATCTAGGCCATAATCTGAAGTGAATGGATGATATCTGACGGTTCAGACAATCGCAGTGTCACCGTTTACTTGGAAATGATTTCTTGCCTGTTATAATTAAAATCCCCTATTGATAATCAGCTTGTTGTGACCCCCTTCTCCCTTTTCTTTGCGAACTTTGGATGACCTAATTTATCACGCGGACGTCAGCGACAGAACTTGAATGGCTTGATTTTGCTACGGCGTAAGGTCACAATTCCGTGGCAAATGTTCATTTTTTAAATGAACAACCGATTATCTCTTTACGAAACATCAGATCTTCAAAGCCTAATAAATAAGCTTGTTATAGATGGACACGTTATACAGCTTTTTCTTGCCGTAGAACTAAATTTTATGAAATTTCTGCACTGATGTGAAGTGCCATTTTCGCGAAAAAGAGGTCTGACCGCATTCTCAACCTGTAACCATTTGCGTGCGCGAAGTGCAGACGACACTCGGGCGTTTTCGCTAAATATTCTATCAGTCGGAAGGGAATCGGAAGGGAATTCATCCTTGAATTTATTAGCATATTATCCTTTTTTTGTTTCAAATCTATAGCAAATATTTTTAGATTAAATTTCGATACTGTTCTAATTTTAGCTATTACCCACACTGCCTCAAATCCAATATGGCAGCCCCCGCAAAATACGCCCACGCAAACGATGAAATCTGAACATGATAGACTACGGTGATTGTCTGTTTTTACATGGATTTACACTGGTTTGTGATTAAGTTCTGTATCTGTATTTTGTCTCACGTAATGCATGTATGTTACCTATTTAACGAACTCCGTTAGGGACCGCTTCGCGGTCCCGAACTTCGTTCGTTATTATATAGCTGTATTTGATTCTGAAATGTTCTCTCTCGTCGACTTTACGACAAGAGATAGAGATGAATAATGATTACAATTTCGACATCGCAGACTATCTCTTTCTGGACAGTAATATTCCAGCTGGACCTGCATATGTCGTATACATATCTCGCCTAGTAGTATTTGCTAGAACCTATGTAAAATATGACGAGTTTAATCAATGCCACAAAACATTATTGCAGAAACTTGTCAAACACGGCTATACCATCAAGCGCCTCAACGCAAAGTTGCTCAAATTTGGCGATACATATCACAATTCAATTTTATTTTTTATGTCTCATCATTCATTACATACACACTAAATTACAGATATTAAAAAAAGATCGGATGCCACTCTATACAGAGTTTTGAGAGACATTGATATTACTCCAATACTTGCATATAGTCATTTAAGTCTCATACGAGACCTAAAACTTTACATAAGGACAGCAATTAATAAAATAATTAAAGAAAAAAAAATAAGAAAAAACGCATGCTGATAGCAAAATATATATGCGTAGCATGCAAGATCGATATGGCGTTACGTTTCGAAACTTTAATTCCGTCCAATCTGAGGCGAGGGACCGTATGAACCCATGTACTTAAAGATCCTCCTAAAGTTCATATGATCAGCCACGATCAAAGCGGATTAAAAACACTGATGAGCGATACGAATTTGCTATTTTTGGAACATCATGATGTCTTGCCGGCATCATTGGAAACTGTTGAAAGCTTCCCTCTTGCTGGAACCAAGCCTTTGTATGTATACTATGCTTTTTTTAATAATTTGGTGCTACTATTATATGAATTAGGTCTTCGGATTATAGACGCGGAAATTAATGGACGACGTCTGTGTTTTGAATGACGGACACTTATATTTAAGAATTTTGCCGATAACCACATTTTAATATAAATTAGACCAACGATAGTCATTTTAGTTTATAACGATCACCAGTGTCCAGTTACTACTTGATGGAAATGAGAATCGGACTGAATATATTCTAGACACAAAATGCAAGGTAAGCTTTCTTTTGTACCTGAACCGAAGAAACTTGACCATTTTGACTTCTTTGCATTGTGTACCGTTATTTGCTATGATTGTTTGTCCGCTTTGCGTATAGTGGAGCGCGAATATCGGTCGGTTGGAGTACTTGAATACGATATAATCAGTTCTGCGTTATTTGATCTTCGTTTTGAATAAACGCGTGTACAATTACACCTTGTAGGTAAACCATGTATATTCATACACCGAGTGTCGTGTCTGCATTTGCCCGGACGGAGAATGTTTACTGTGTTGGGCTATTTGATCGGGGTATGGAACATTTACCCCGTCTGATCTCCTGTAGGGTCATGTCTGAACACAACTCCCAGTTCTGTCTATCTGTTTTGACTGTCATATTGTCGACGGTTGTCACTGCTTGTACTGGGTTAGAAACAGAACCTGTTATTTGTGATTATTGGTGGTATTATATTTGATGATGTCTATAAGTGACTGTCGACTTTTCACACACGTGTTTGACCGGAGATGAACATATGAGCATAACGATGAAAGAATTTCCCCCAGGTAGGTCATAATTCTGACGAGTACTGCCTGTTGTTCATAAGAGACGTGATAGTGCTCAAGCCTCAGTTTTGAAGACTAGTATTGTCGGTTACCACGTGTTTGTTCCCAAGGACTGCGGATGATTCGCGTTATCGTAGAAACGGAACTTTTACACAAGATTTCATGGATTTGATTGTTGAGACTTATTGCTGTAAAAACTTATCAGATTGATTGGAGTTAACTTCCGCGTGATAATGAAATATCCATGAACCTCGAAATATATACCTGTTTGAAACAAACGAATGAAGCCTACAGTATTAGGGTACTGTCCGATTTCCTGATTATTTCGTGCTTCCGCAATATCCTGAGAAATCATAGCTGAAAAAGAATACTACAATGAACCTGGCTAAAATATTACCTGATTTCCTTGAATAACGGGATCATAGGAGGTTGTGGATTATAGCATGATATTCTTTTGTAAAGCAGCAGCATTTCTTCACTTTTGGTGTATATATTGATCCCCTACAGAAACTTCATGTAACGTCACAAACTTGAAACAATCCAACTTTAGCAGGAACTTAACTACGCCCCAAGCAGCCCAATGGAGACTTCAAGACCAAGGCTGGTATTCACAGCTTCCTCAACGAACGCGTTCAGAGGATTACAACTTGACGATAACACAGTCCATGGCAGTCGGTCATCTGATGCTTCAATGGCTGTGGTACCTTCAGGTGTTTCGTGCGATGGATCGCATACGGAAAGGAATATCGACGAAACAGAGGTCTCTTCGTCATGTGAACTGTGTTCTGCAACACCTATACTTCAGAGAAACTCCGGTAAACCAACTTGTGCTTGTCAACAAATTACTCGTGTTGACCAATCCGTATCGGAGGACCGACCACAGCCAGTTGCCATGATGAGTATTTGTTATAAGCATGGTGGTAGCAAAGTGCCACCCAAACAGCTTGACACTCAACGTAGTAGTATCTACCCTCCAAATCTTAGACCATCCAGATCCAGGGGGTCGAGCCAGCCAGTATTCTACTGCTCACCTTCAAAGAGAAGCAGAGGTGTCAATGATAACAGCGCTCTTCTTGGAACCGTTTCCGAAGTGGGTGACAAAGTGCGGCCAAAACGGATTAACAGTGCCACTCAAACCCCAATGATTTCATTCAGTGTTCCTTCCAATCTGAACCGTCTTGGTACTGAGAACGTGGACATTCTCCGGCAATCAAAGGTCGATGATCATGCTCTGGTTCGGCAACCCCAGACAGCTGACAGCAGGAAAGATACAGATCTGCCGTCGTATGATGAGGTGTCCGGGAACGCCCAGGGTCTCCCCTCAACAGGGCCTCCTCCTCGCTATGAAGAACTGTTTGGGTTGAGCCGCCCGGAGATGGGGACAAAGCTAGGGAGACCCCGACCTAAGTGTACCCGACTGAAGCCAGCATCCACTAGGGTGTTATTACAAGTACGTGAAAGACGAGAAAGAACAAAAAGATGGTGCTTTGGACGGTGTAATGATACAGAGTGCTGCATTCTCATAATAGCTAATGGTGCATTTATATTACTCTTTATCCTTGCTGCAGTATTCTCAAAATAAATGCAATATTTCTGTCCTCTGAATTGCCAAACGCAATGTCATGAGTATCGTTTGCGGTTGATCTATTTAGGTAATAATGATTCTTGACCTAAATAATCGGACTGGGTGTTCCATTACACGTACCGGTATTCTACAAACTTGTGCCATATTGCAAATTAGGTTGATTTGTTAGGCTGTATCATCGATTCGCGATGTTGATTTGTTAGGCTGTATCATCGATTCGTGATGTTGATTTTGTTAGGCTGTATCATCGATTCGCGATGTTGATTTGTTAGGCTGTATCATCGATTCGCGATGTTGATTTGTTAGGCTGTATCATCGATTCGCGATGTCATCTGAAGTATAGTGTTATTATGATGAAAATATTCAATTCAATTAAAACACTTAATTCACCTTTATACAAAACACATAAAACCTGAACTATGTTATACATATGACTTAATTATGCCTGATATCATTGTCACGGCGGAAAATGTCACAAATGCTATGCAAAATTGTTGACACAAAATGATACTGGATAGCAATAATATGCTAGAGTGATGACACATAAAGCTATGTTTTATAAATTATATTTCGTAACTTGTTTTACAACTTTATGCAATAATGTTTTAACTATGTTTTACATATCTACTGGTGTGATCAAGATATGTATAATTAAAGTTTGTACTTTTATGTCAAATAAGAGCAATCCATACTGAATGTGATCTTCAAACTTAAAGACGAAAATCAGTCTTTTCAACAACACCAGTTCCAACAACACCAGTTGAATTATCGTTGATGCCATTCGGATTTTACTGGTACTGATCCTGATTTTTTTTTTATTCTGTCTTGACAGTTTTGTACAGCCCTGCCAAAATATCGTAGCATAGAGCCCAGGATATAATTGATGAAAATGAAGTCTACAGTGTATATAATTTTGGGTGGTTCTGATAAACGTATGTGTACTATGGAAATGCCGCAATAGTCGACGTCATTGTTAACATTAGACACACTTCTCATTACACAAGCCAATTTCTACGTTCAAAGTACGAACGTTAAAATGGGTTGCGTATGGAAATATAGAAACATGTTTTCTTGATGAATTGATGGGTGGTTATCATAATGTCAGTTTTATTTAACGCCAGAATTAGATGATTAAGTGCCTGTGCGGACTGAATTCGGAACTGGGTTATTCAATACAATTCAATTGAACTTTAGATCGATAATTGTGATTTACGGACATGCTCATTTGTCTCATTGTTCTCTCATTGACAGCCACTATGATAAGTCGATCTTAACTGGTTTCAATAATAATAAAGCACTACTATAATTATCATTATTATCTCGAGTGTTTATTTATGTCATACACTGGTGGTTTTGCGCAGTTTTATATTGAATATCAACGTATACAACTATAAGTACCCTATCCAATTATGGCTGAGACATGTTTGTTCATGTGAAGACACGAAATGTCTTAAAATCAAGTTCGTAAACTGAACGATACATGTATAACATTATAATATGAAATAATCATATGTATAATGCCAATGATAAAGATCCATCTCACAATTATTTTCAGGATAAGTAAATTAGTTCGATTCTGAACAGCTTATTGACTCAATCTCCAGTAAATGTGATTTACTTTGTACACACTTCATAGGCTATACCTCATAGTCTTGTTTGACCGCTAATAGATGGCGAGTTGGGAGGTTCATGGAACCAAAGTCCGTTAATCACTAAATTCTGTCCCGGATACAATATCCCATTGTTCTGCACATCCAATGCTATAAAATGTACACGCTATAGTTCAAGTTCAATCACCTGTAACTTACTAGTCCATTTGTGTCATATATTAACAAATTTGGTGTTAAAAATGTACCAGGAAGTGAAATATCGTTAAGATGTTGCTCATATGCAAGTTTTAAAGTTTTCAGATAAAAACTGACAATCAAGATATCTATGTCAATTGCAGATTTTGTCCTAGATTTTGACACTCCTTATTTTGACACAAAAAATAATTATTGCAAAACTTGTCAAATTTATCCAGTTTTCATTTCTCCATTATATTCCTTAACATGTTGGAAAGAAAACAATTGATTTGTTTTTACACTAAACAAAATCCATTCTGAGTTTTCGCGTTATACTCGATTGGCGAAAAATAAAGTTCGGGATATAAATATAATCCAGATACTCCCCAAACAGATTATCTAGCTAGGATAAATATAACAAAAATGGTTTAAACAATATATTTACTTCCTCAAAGGAAACTGGGAATAGCGTACAGGCAAGTCTATATTAACGGCTCTCCCAGACAAACAGATATAACAGAAGTGTGGCAAGTAAGAATTCATCGTCCCGACCATGCGACTATTGCTTATGAAAACCCAATCGAACTTACCAAGGGGGATAACTCTATATATACGTTTTAAGGGGAGATACCTCTGTAATACTGTTTTTGTTTATGGTTTTATTAATGTTTATCCCCATCTGTTACATACCAGTACGTACCACTCGGCCGACTATTTATTCGATACTAAATACAAATGGAATGTTTAAATTATACAAAAGAACATAATTATTATTGTAGTTTCAGATTAGGATGTTTTATTGTCTACTTTCAACCCACCCGCTTTGGTGGACACAAGTCTAAACACGTTTCCACTGTTATTCGTCTGGTCTGCACAATCACCTGGTACACCGATACAATACAAGACAGTACTAGCAGCACAACGTACAAGGTAGGTAAGCTTTTTATAATTACTCCGACTATTTCACTATGTCCACATAGCCAGAACATTTATCCCCAATGTAATAACGGTA
>JAVTVY010030701.1:0-12220 GCA_036873755.1 Hanleya hanleyi
AGAAAGACTTGTAACTAAAGGTCTCTATTGATATAATTTGCTGTTACCACTTGGTGGTATTTTACAATTTCCAATTACTTATTACATTTAGCATGTCGTTTTCCCATACCAGAAGTGGATGAATGAAATATAAGGCTTACTGTCTGTTTCACATTACGCTGCGGCGAGGGTTTCTTGGATTTATCAGTTAATATAACACATTAGCTATCGAAACTCACCATATATTCCAAACTCTATCTGTGCAATTATTTGCCATCAAAACTATTTTCCTGACATGAGAAATTGTTCAAGAAATCTCCAAGGTTTGTCACGTCCGAGCAACCGCATGTTGCAGAATCAATCATGCCGATGACCGGGCAAGTCCATTTTCCGGAGAGTGGTAGTGTGCTAGGGGAGCTAATTCTTCCTTCTGCTTTCATTGAATAAATATGCCGGATGAGTTACTTCCCCTAGGGCTCTGCCTCTCCTGTGGGTGAAAATGGACTTGCCCGGTTGGTTTCACAGCAATGTACGTCGGCTGCTCGGATGAGACAAGCTTTGGTGATTTTTTTTAACAATTTCTCATGTCAGGAAAATATTTTTGATGACAAATAATTGCACAGATAGAGTTTGGAATATATGGTGAGTTTCGACAGCTAATGTGTTATATTAACTGATAAATCCAAGAAACCCTCGCCGCAGCGTAATGTGAGACAGACAGTAGGCTATGTATGTATTTCCAAAATAACACTAGGCCCCTGTATCATAGTTTATCAGCTATACCCATATGGATACCAGTAATTATTAGCTGCATTGTCCACAAAAATACTTGCAATACCCCTTGTGGAAGGTCATTGTAAACCAATATGCATTAATGTCATATTCCCAAAAAAAAAAAAGACATTATATAGTATTTTTTTATTTATACACTGGACATATTCCTATGCAGATTATAATCCTATAATAATTCAAAACGTCGTTTAACATTCAGTCACCCCTCAATTTTGCCTGAAATTCTAATCAGTCCAATGAATTTATAATAGTTACATGATGTCGCAAGACTACATCAAATATTGGCAAAATTTTGTGTCCAATGGGATATGTCAATATTTTGTAACTGTTTATCCAATGATTAAGTGAGAATGTGTGAGAAGTCCACCCTAGTGCCTGATCCGTCATAAAGAGTCACTCTAGGTGTTTATGAAATACACCATTTGTGGTATTTGAAATACACTATGATGAATGTCAAGTAGTAAGTAAATATATTACATCACAGCTGTACCATTGTATTACACCCTCCCCCCCCGCCCAGCCACCACCACCCATCACCATGCCCACTACACACAATCCTGTTTTATGTGGCAGGACAATGGGGGATTGATTTTGTGAGATATTCCCGGGGGGGGGGAGAAATTGGGCAACGATTTGGTGTAAGACTCACGAAATGTAATTGACAAAGGATCTGCTGCAAGTTGTATTGTCACTCTTTTGTCCAGGATATTTCCTTTTTCAATGGGAGGTCCAAACACCAAAGCCTTGCCAGAAATTGCCAGGGTTGTGTGGGACCGGGAGGATGAGTGCCTGTCATGAAAATCGGGATATTTCTCCCAACCTTTATAAATATATTAGTTCTGTTTGATGTTACTCCATTTAATATTTTTGTATTTTCTCCTACAGTAAGTGTAGCGGGGAGAAGGTCAGAAGGAATCCATTTGTTTGTGTCTGACTGTTGAAGGAAGATGAATGGGGAGACAGTGTATGTGGCTCCCACAGAGTGAACATCATCATCATGTAATGGATTTTATCGCAGTTGAAGATGTAAGGAATAATCTGCCATTTTCAACACTAATAATGAGATATATTATGCCCATAGACCATACTAAAACCAGCAACAAGAATGAATAATTTTGCCACTGTGTTGGTGGGTGGGTTGGGGAGGTCATCAATGCTTCATCTGGAGAAGGCTCCATGTTGATGAGTCAAAATTTTACTGAATGGTACATGTACTTATAAATGTAAGCTTATATTGACAGGATAGTGAAAACAGATTATCTTACACAATTCTTTATTTAAGGATTGACTGTGATTTTTTTTACGTTCATTGGGGTATGAACTTAAAAACCGCTGTGCAAACTGTATGATTCCGCGTAGCGGATCATACAAAGTTTGCACAGCGGTTTTTAAGTTCATACCCCAATGAACGTAAAAAAAATCACAGTCAATCCTTATAATTAAATTAATCGAGCAAAAGTAATTCAATAAGAGAAGAAATTGAACGTGAAACGAACGAATTCTTCGGTTTAATTCTTGTAACGGGAAAACCCCTACGCGCATAAATACAGTCAACAAATTTCGTAACTCCTAGCAACGTCTCAGTGCACGCGCACGTCAGTCGGTAGGCCTAGCGTGGTTCAAACAGTTTTCAGTTTGACAGTTTGTTGCACATTGTGTATGGAGGGAAACTTCTCAGTCAGGGATAGGCCTAATCATTTAGGTCAGGAAAACTGAAACACACAAGAAATTCTGCGAAGGAAGAATGAGATATGAAACCATGCAGAAGAGGAAAAATTGTTCGAGTTGAGTTGGCCTTGCCGGGAATATTCCATTCAGAGACGATGATCAGACTGGGCGATGCATTTTCTTGCTGTTTTACCGCGCCCCGGGTAGGCATACGGAGGACGATTTCACTGATCAATGTGTTGTTCTGAGCTGAGGAACATTCCCTGTCGCAGTTTATGACGGAACTTCCTCCCTGTCGGTGTCCGCTATCAATATTGTGACGAAACTCTTCATCCTTCATCGCCTGTACCCGTCACACGTGGACTGGAATCGATGGAGTGCATGTGCTGTGTGTGTGTTGTGTTGTGTTCGAATCGAGCGGACGCATAATTTTGTGTGATATCAGAGACAGAAAACGCGAAAATTGATATTCTTTCACAGACTTCGAAGTGTATCAGTTCTGGTGAACTGATTCCAGCTTTTGTGAACAGAGATCGAACGATGATGTTGCCCTCGTAGGCCACCCGACAGGTTTTGTGCAATCAACATTCTGTAACACTCCCCCCCCTTGACCGGAGGGATTTTATCGGACATCTGCCGTACGGTACGGTACCGTACTTGTTACATGCATCCGCTTATCGTGGCAGTCAAGACGGTATAATTTGTTAAATTTTTGTGTTTGGCTTCGTGAGAGAGGACGACATATTCCCGTTTCCATCGGTGCAAAACTTCCCCCCCCCCCCGCACCACAACACTGAACAGGAAAAATGCCGGCGGATGAAATTCCACTCCTCGGGAACGGTAACGAATGAATGGATTACCAAACTCTGTATCTCAAGAGCCCCAGAGCTCAGGTAGGATGTGGGTTTCAGGACTTCACCCGGTGTAATAATTGTTTTATAAGGATTTGTGGTGAAAGTGGGTAAGCGAAAACCTAATGTCAAAATCTCGTTCACTGTCGACTTATTCATTGCTGATCTGTGATTTCCAGGACCGACAAACATTATATCGGCTCTTTTCTCTTCGAAATTCTTGTAATTTTACAAACAATTTTGTCAATACAAATAAATATTTAAATTCAGTCTTTCCAGTTGGTTTTAGAGTTTTCTGTTGGCATAATTTGAGCAATATTATTTATGCACTAAAATCTGAATCGATTTACACTACGACCAGTGATCCAGTGCCTTTTATAGCAACGAAAAAGTAGTGCAGTTGTGGGCGTGGCATATCGTATTTTTAGATTCATTGAAGTATGAACCGAAAAATTTAGCACTAATCAGCCAATCAAATCGCAGGATTTACGAACAATACGGGTAGAATTTAATTATTTCTTTATTAGGACCAACTGCGTGCAAGAAAGATCAGAGATACGTCACAGCGCCTATCATTAAACTTCAGGGTTTCGGACGATGGTGAAAGTGCGTGCATTATTTCATAACTTGGACTATGTGAAATATTTGGTCTATTTGACATTCCTGCATCACAAGATAATGGTCACCGGAATCATTCAATGTGACAGAAACGATGAAATGGTAACGTGATACAACGAATCATCAGGCTAAAGATGTGGTATTACATCCAGAGGAGGAAGAAAACAGAACTGTTTTGAATCATCACCATCCCTGAATATCCTTAGTACAGTAATTCACTTACAAAAAAATCGTCCACAATGGCCAGCATACTATTTATGATAGAAAAGTGACACCATCATATGCAAACAAAGTCCCATTACTGTGATAGAATGATAAATAATGTGCATATACATGTAGCCCTCTCATTTTGTGAAGCAGATGACCCAACATTACACCCTGCAGCTACATGTAGATGAGAAGACTGGGGTCTTGTTTACTGGGAATTAACTGTGATGTTGAATACAAGAAACCAATGCAACACTCAATATATCCCAAATCATCAATACATGTAGAATAATTGAGTTAAGATACAGAAGTCATTGTGTGAAGTCTGACCACATGTACTCACATTGGCTAGGTGCATGTCTGGCCACAGTTCAGTTCAGTTCAGTTCAGTAGGTAAATCCCTCCTCTATATAGGAGCACCTCCGTAGGAGTACATATTAATATACATTCAATTGGAACCACTCAACATTTATAGCTCAACTATCGTGCTGTGAAGTGAACATTTATACAATTCTACAATTGGACGAACTACTATCCTGAAAGTGCTGTCATAGTCTAACCATGTGAGCTTCCTAGCGGTGTATGCGATGTACTACTGTGAGTGGATTTATATAGCGGTCACTGAAAGACACCCAGGTACTTTATTCCCCAAGTGCCTCCGCTGGCGAAGGTCTATCGTAGCAACCAGTTCCACCATCAGTTCATATTACCCTGGACACCAAATCAGTCCAGCGCCTTGTGAATAAGCGAGTATATATGTAAGCGGTCACTGGCGAGGCGCGAACCCACGCCAGCTGTAGCACTCCGGGTCAGAGTCAAACACTCTAACTACTTCGGCCACGACACGCTCACGCATATAGTATGTGTAGGAAAGTTGACACTCATATTGGCTATGCACACGGAAGTCTTATTAATAAACACTGCAATATGCATTATTATTCAGCATAGTAAGACTCAGTATGTCTCAGATCATTAATACATATTGTAATATATTCGACTCGGGTACATAAGTCACTCTGAATTCTGACCACCTATGCTCTTCGTAGGAAGGTCTTACACACATAAACTGTGTATCTAGGTCCCATAACTGAACTTGGATAAAATATAATTAGCTAGCTTACTCAAATGTTCCAGATGATATTGCAATACATGTACTATTGAATGTTTATTAAAGAAGTTATGACACACACAAACTATGTATGTAGGTCCCATAACAAATCTGTGATAAAATGCAATTAACTAGCTCACTCAAATATCTCGGATCAGTGATATTACAATACTTGTACTCAGATTACATAGGTCGCTGTGTGAAGTCTGATCACCTGTACTCTGTGTAGGAAGGTTGGACACCCATAAACTATGTATGTAGGTCCCATAACAAATCTGTGATAAAAGGCAATTAAATAATTCAATCAATTATCTCAGATCAGTGATATAACAATACATGTACTCGGAATACATAGGTCGCTGTGTGAAGTCTGATCACCTGTACTTTGTGTAGGAAGGTTGGACACACATAAACTATGTATGTAGGTCCCAAAAACTAAACTGTGATAAAAGTAGGGAGTTCAGCTCAGGGGCTAAATGATGTACGAATTTAATGAAAAACACAATTTCACTGTCCTGCAACTTTGCGTGAATTTACGTGCTAAACATCCGTAAAATGAATTGTTTTTATCAGACAGTGTCCTACAATAAATATTCTTTAAACTCCTTGTGGTTTTTATTAATTTCTCTTTGCTATTTCATCGTAAATGTTAAACATTTCATGTCCAAATTCGGCCAGAGACTGTACCAGCGAAAGACGGACGTCGCCATATTTATCAAAACAGTCGAAACTCCGACGTTCGTCATCAGGGAGCCAATGGAAAAATGTCTTTCAAACGAACATGGTTTTAAAACGAGAATCTCGTAGATTATCGTGATATGCGTGGTTTCAAAAATTCCCCACGGGAAGGACTTACCAGGTCAATTTTCTTCGTTGGTGGCCGGCCGACGGACGACCATGGAGGCCGCAGCTAGTCTCACGCGTACAGTCGGAAAGCTGAATGTATCCTGCGCCTTTTGAACTGGAAGATTTTGATAAATTTAAGCCAGCTATTCCACGAAATGTCTCTGGAAAAAACAGTCCCCTCCACTTCCGAAGTTGCCGCCATTTTGTGACGCTTTCCTATGAACCCGATTCCTATCACCTCCCCTTTACCTCACTTCCTGAATTCGTTGGGAGTATGAAAACACATTGGTGGTTTGCCAACCCTGTTCCCGCTGACTCAAGGCGCTGACTCAAGGGAGATAATTGAGTAGTAGTTTTTGGCATCAGATTAACTGTCTTCAGTTTTCCAGCTGTATTGACCATATACGTGTTATGATCTTTGAAAAATAATTATAATATCGTTCTCTCAACAGAATATTCTTACAGTTATTGTGATAATTAATTTCTTCATTATTTATTTAAATTAAGTTACTTATTTTTTCCATATGCAAAATCTTCATTTTTCTTATTATTTTTTTTATTTTTTTAATTTTTTTTTTAATTTTTTTTTTAACAAAACTATTTTAATACAGGGAATAGGTGTGCTCAGGTTTTAGATAAAATGGAAAGTTCTTGTATACATTTTGAATTCATCTTTCTAGAGTATTTGAAAAGATAATTACTTTTTTTTACCACACCCCCCCCCCCCCATCCCCACCCGGCATGGGGCATATACAGTTTTTAATCTAGGTGGCAGCCATCTTGTTTTTTTTATCGCAACTTTCATTTCTTCTTCTGATACTTTGCCAGATATCTCAAATATTTCAAATTTGGGTAGCTGAAGACATATGGTGGTGGTCATTTGCTGTTTTGATTCCCCTAAATGTCCATTTGATCTGAATTCAGAATATCTGTAATATGCAAATTTATGCAAATGAGCGGATTATCTTCATTCCGAGAGAAAAATAAATATATTTTTTGGAATCGTCATAAAAAATTGACTTGAAGTGTGTCGTTTTGGTGAAATTATATGAAAAATGGTCAATATTGTTACATTTTTGTCTCTATTTTGCGATTTTGTCCCCTTTTTCAGTGCCATGGGTCCAATGTAGGAGTATATGGTCAGAGTTCCGAAAGAATGTCCTTTATAGGGATCTTCAAATGACACGAGCTTCGCTAATACTTGATCGATTTCAATTTCGTAAACTGAGATATATTCCTCTCAGAACTAAATTTGATAAAAACTTGATTGTCTGGATGATAATGTAAAATAAAATTTGAGCTGAACTCCCTACTATTATAAATGCAGGTTGTATCGGTACACATATGTTAATGGTGTTAGTAGGAGACTGATAATCAGTACATTCCCCTTCTTACAGTACAGAACAGAACAACCGTGTATATAGAGACAGGGTTCACTGATTCCTTATAGATCAGTACTCCTGTAGCCTTGGGCAGTCAATATGACTGAATCAGTCCTCAATCTAGTACAGGTAGATCATCAATAGCAACAATTTAGGCCATCATCAAAACAACGTTGTGTTTCAGGTAACCCTACCTACCCAAAATAATTGGTCAGTTGTGGAGTAAGCTTTATTTTATTTTGTTTTATTTTATTTTTTTTTGGTTATATTTTTTGCTTTTGCTCAGAATTTACAATAACTTTATTGATAACTCTTTCCAATCCTTAAGGATGTCTGCTGGTGGTTTTTGACTTTGGCAGCCATTTTGCCCGTTTTTCTATTGGGTTATCTCCCTTCCCTAGGTTAAGAGATGGAGATTTCCTTTAAAAGCCTTCTAGCCGAGAATTTTGCACACCAACATCCATCCAATTTGCTAAGTTTTGATAGACATTGTGATAATCTGCAAACAGTTAGAATATAAGAAAAAGTTAAATACTATTTACATGAATTTTTCATGAATATGCTTCAAAACTAGGGCTATTCCCTATGCTTTCTGGGTTATCAAATTGAGCATGAGTCAGTCCACTTAAGGTTGCCTGCAGATAAAAAATGCACACCAACCCATATTTTTTTCTTTGTTTTTCCTCATATTACACAATTATGAATGCAACAACAAACATTATTCAAAAAGTTAATTACTTTGATTTACCACCAGCGGACATCCTTAACAATTAACTTTTCTTTGTTGTACATGAATGCATAACACAGACGGTACAGGAAATACAGCTATAAATGGTTAAATCTGGTGAAACATTTTAAATATCCCCTTTGAAGGCTTGTTATTTCATACAATATATGCTTAAAAAACCCTAACAGGGGTAAATACAGTTTCCTAATTTGGGCACCCTTTCCAGCCCTCTAATTTGGGCTAAATTAAGGTCCTTGAGTGGAATTACATGTTATGAGACCCTGGATTGTCCATAAAGTCTTCAAACTGATTTTTGTTGGTCTGGACAGAACACAGAATGCCCAGATGTTATCTGGTCAATTCTTTTTCAATCTTGGAAGAAATCAAAAAGACTGTAATTTGGGCTTTTTGGAGACGAGCTGAAATTTGGGCACCTTTAAAGGGTAGCAAAACAGGCCTGTATTTGCCCATGCCTAATGACCTACCTTTTGATAGAACTCTTCACCTGAAACAAACAAATTATTTAGACTGGCCTTCGTCTCTTCTGTGTGTCCTAAAGTTTGTTGTTAGGAATGGCTCCACAGCCCAGGGTATATTATGTAACATTACAGGGGTGGATGGGTGGCTGACTGAAATCCCACAGGAATGCATTACACTGTATTGGGGAGAGTGAAAAACATTCCAGAAGGAATTGTTGGGTGTGTGTAATTGTGTGAGGTATTTGAACAGCCCCAATTAAAGACTGATAGACATCTGGATATTGAACAAATATTATCTAATACTGATCAGTTTTGAGTAAATGTGGCCAAGGTCTTACAATACTGATATTCTCACATGAGCTTGCAGTTTTTTTAACCTTAGGGCCAAAATTTGTATTTAATTGGATAAGGATGTCAAAAAGGATGTTTTAAAATAATATACAAAATTCATCTTGACAAGATATATGTAGTTCTCTAATATTCTCAAATGTTGTATATCTAAATATGGGACATAAAGCCTTGTTTTTCGTCACAATTCACAGGAATCCAAATAGATTCTCGCAACCCAGTTCTATGAGAATCCAATGCTAATTTTATGAAAATCTGTTGGATTCCTGCAAATTATTTTGCAGGATTGCCAACGGGAATCGGATTTTCCGTGGAAAAATAAGCCCTGGCTATAATGTTTCTATTCTTAGATGGGCTAATTACAGTATAAATACAGGTATACATGTAACATTAGATTGACCAGATCTGTTTTTTATCATTTAGAAAGTGATCGTATAACAGTATTTTCGCTATTTTGGGATAACACTATCTTAGAATAGCACAAATTCTAGTGCTGAAAATTTGGTCGAGTCCCATGCGTGATTCGAACCAGCGACCCCAGAGTCAGGCACCTAATAGCCAGCACTGTATGTCGGCGATCTAAACCACTCGGCCAACGGGCCTCCCAGGTGCAGGATATGATGAAGTGCATGATATGGTGAGGTGCATGATATGGTGAAGGGCATGATATGGTGAGGTGCATGATATGGTGAAGAGCATGATAATGTGAAGGGCATGATATGGTGAAGTACATGATATGGTGAAGTGAAGTGCATGATATGGTGAAGCAGATATTGTGAAGGGCATGATAAGGTGAGGTGCATATGATCAAAGCGCATGATATGGTGAAGTATATGATATGGTGAAGTGAAGTGCATGATATGGTGAAGCAGATATTGTGAAGGGCATGATAAGGTGAGGTGCATGATCAAAGTGCATGATATGGTGAAGTACATGATATGGTGAAGGGCATGATATGGTGAAGCGCATGATATGATAAAGTACATGATATGATGATACATGTACTTTATATGGTGAAGTGCATGATATGATGAAGTACATGATGAAGTGAAGTGCATGGAATGGCGAGGTGCAGGATATGATGAAGTGAAGTGCATGGAATGGCGAGGTGCAGGATATGATGAAGTGCATGATATGGTGAAGTACATGATATTGTGAAGGGCATGATATGGTGAGGTGCATGATATGGTGAGCTGCATGATATGGTGAAGCACATGATATGGTGAGGTGCATGATATGGTGAGCTGCATGATATGGTGAAGCACATGATATGGTGAAGTGCATGGTATGGTAAAGTGCATCCCATGAAAATATATTACTACATGTATGAGTACATTGTATATCCGGTCAAAATGTGTATTAAAATGAGGACAGCTCTTATCACTACATTTATCAATTGAGGACCTGTCATCAAGGACCATAATATTAAGAACCTCCCTAACCATTGAAAACCCCTGGTATGTTTTCAATTTTAACTTGGCTTAATTGAAAGACCACCTGCCTCAAGAGAACAATTTGTCTGTTTCCCAGACAGGCATGTTCAGTGCTGTGCAGTTTCCAACCATCAGTACTATTCCGAATTGCCCTGATATTGAATGGATTAGTACAGTAACTGAGTGGCAGTACAGTGCAGCCAAATCTTCAGACCAGTACTGTAAAGTCATTAACTGAACAGTTGAGCACAGTCCATTTCTATCCAGAAAATGATCAGTACAGTACAAGTTCTGAGCAGTTAAGCTTGGCTACTGTGAATAACTGTTCAGTTGCTGACAGCATGGAACTGTACAGTAACTGCTTGTAACTTAATGATACTGTCCAGTTACTGCTCAGTACAGATGAGTACTTCTCAGGGCCTTTATGATAAGAAGAGTTCCAGGACTGTCTGTGAAGGAGGAATGGGGAAGTGTTGCATCAAACTGATACCAGAACATCAATACTGTCTTCAACATCTTGTATATCCTCAGATGGGCTATATATTGTTTATCCTCAGATGGGCAGAATTTTAAATATTCTCATATGGGCTAAATAATGTTTATCCTCAGATGGGCTGAATATTATATATTCTCATATGGGCTAAATAATGTATATCCTCAGATGGACTGAATATTATATATTCTCATATGGGCTAAATAATGTATATCCTCAGATGGGCTGAATATTATATATTCTTATATGGGCTAAATAATGTATATCCTCAGATGGGCTGAATATTATATATTCTCATATGGGCTAAATACTGTACATGGTAATTTCCCTAATAATTCGCCTTCCAAATTTGATTTGAAAACGGTCGATTTTTCCTCTGTCATGATTTTCTCCATCCTAATAGAACGAAATTCGAACACTCCCGTTTTCGCCACAGAGTTCTTGCTGCCGAAAGTAAAGTATATCTCCATTTGGGTTGAATTTTATATATTCTCAAATGGGCTATTGTATATCTCCATATGGGTTGAGTTTAATATATTCTCAGATTAGCTAGATATTGTATATCCTATGATGGGCTGAATTTTATATATTCTCATATTGGCTAAATATTTTACATCCTCAGATGGGCTATAATTTGTGCATATGCTCATATGGATTTTGATGGATAAAGATATAAAAATGCTTACATGATTCACAGCAATGCACATGAAGGTTTCACTGAACATTTCTAGCTGAACGTCTGGAAAATCTTTGAAAGCCTGTTTACTCATCGGAGAGATGGTTACAGAGTTATCCGCCAGATGGGAGAGGAGTAAAGAGTTACCTACCTTTTAGGTCCCTGTATACTCATCAGAGACATGCTTTCAGATCTGTCCACAATGTGGCAGTCAAACTTCTTATCATGGAGAATGTTTCGGATATGAGTATGAACGTGTTGAGATATTGTGCCGCCTGCAGCGATGTAGAACCCACTATCTGTTCAGGAGGAAGATAAAACAGAATCAAATTAATGATCAATACAACTGCTAAGCCTACTGAATTCCTAGGCTTTTCCAATAGTTACAGGTGGATGAGCTAGTGAAGAAACAATGAATTCTACTTGCAGCAATATAACCATTTTCCACCCTAACCAAATAATCAATGTATGGCAAATCCTTTAATAATTCAATTAAAATTCAATGTTGTGGGCAAAATTCAATCACTCATCCTAATAAATTTGATCACTCTCAAAAATCATTAAAATAACAAAGTAATGAATTTCGGCAAGATTTTGAAACACTTTGTCAACT
>JAVTVY010030702.1:0-13076 GCA_036873755.1 Hanleya hanleyi
TTTAGAAAAATGTACGAAAATCAGAGACCAGTGAAACAGTAGTAGCCCACTCTCCGCTGTATATGACTCTAGAATATACCAATAAGCCATGTAGCTTACGGAAATAAAAAAAACTTACTTACTTACATGTATTGAAATCTCGTTGACAAGGGACTACTTTCTGTGAGCGGAGGCTTCTCCACGGACATGACCGCGTCACCGTCGGACATGACCGCATCACCCCGGAGGAATACATCCTCAGACGTCACTTGTGGTCACGTGACCGGAAGTGACCTTTGCCGGAATTATAGCGGCCTTGACCTTTCCATTGGGGTAAACCATTCTTTGCATAACAACCTTGCACCCCTCCCGACTAAAAGTGGTTTGGTCAAAGGTCAAGTTGAGGGTTACGGAGCTTTGCATACTACTCACGATATAGCTGATAAATGGGGCAACAACCGATCACAATTATCTCCTAATTAGGAGATAATTTTCTCCTAATTAGGAGATAATTTTCTCCTAATTAGGAGATATTAAGTCCTAATTAGGAGATAATTATCACCTAATTAGGAGATAATAAGTCCTAATTAGGAGATATTAAGTCCTAATTAGGAGATAATAAATCCTAATTAGGAGATAATTAATAAGTCCTAATTAGGAGATAATAAGTCCTAATTAGGAGATAATTTTCTCCTAATTAGGAGATATTATGTCCTAATTAGGAGATAAATCTCGGAGAAAAAAAAATTTCACACTGGCACTAATACGCTTCCGTAGATTACCAACTGACTTGGCGTTTGGATTAAATCGGTTGGAGAAGTCTCTCAAAACTTCCTTTGTTCAAGACCTAAAGAACAGATTATCGGAGTCCTACAAGCTGGCTACACAAGCTGCAGAAAAGGCCCGGAAACGACAGAAAAGTCGCTATGACCTCAAGCTTCGGGGAGCAACTGTTTTCCCAGGAGACAGGGTGCTGGTAAAGCAGCTAGCCTTCGAAGATAAACACAAACCGGCTGACAAGTGGGAAACAGATGTGTACTTGGTAAAAAATCAACCAAATCCAAACATCCCTGTGTTCGTGGTGCAGAAAGAGAATGGAGAAGGCAGATTGCGAACCCTGCACAGGAACCACCTTCTGCCTATTGGTTCACTCATGCCGCAAGCTAATGCAGGCAAGTTGGAGCCTGAAGCGAAAGACACGAGGGTCAATGGTCCGAGCACGGATAAAGTGCAGACAGAGGTTACTCAAGTGGATGATTTGAGTGATGAGGATGACGGATCCGTGCTAGAGTTAGTTGTACAGGGATACCCCCACCAAGATATTTCAGCGGCCGCTGCCGGAGAAAACAGCGACCGGAGGACTGAAATGAGTCCACATCCAGAGGATAGAGCCACTCGGTCATTGACGGACGAGATGGTGGTCCAGGATGATGAACAAGTGGTTGGGATATGCCCTGTAGATGCTCCTCGGTCCGAAACCGAGAAATTACAGACCCATGCTTCAGATGAGGCATCCATTGAAAACGAATTAGCATCAGAAGCATCTCAGAATCAGTTGCCGGAGGATATACCGCAAGCTGACGTGGAACTGGAAGTTCCACAGGGTGTCGACTCAGCGAGGCCCAAGAGGAACAGGCGACCTCCTGCCTGGATGTCGTCGGGGGGGAGCTACTGTCAGTGACAAATGGTAAGTATTGACCGGACTGATTGGCACCAAAGGGCTATGTTTCTGAGGCTATTGGCAGAGGGCGGGTGGCTCGAACGTTCACCGGAGGATGCATACCAGGCAATGCTGTCACTCGTCACAGGTCACCCAACTTAACTTAAATATCGGGACGACATTTTCTCAAGGAGGAGGAGTATGTGACAGGTCGTAATTATACATTCTAATTATTTGAATAAAAAACAACAAAAACAATTTGCTTTACTTTGTCAATGTTTATTTATGCTGAATGTACATTTATTCCATTAGCACTGGGAAAATGCGATAGGGTAACTTCCATCCTTTGTTAATCACATCCATAGTTTAGCCCACCCCTATTGAGCCTCCACTTGGTTTGCTAGTGTTGAAACACCCCGTGCCCCTTCAGGAGCCCTGTTGGGTATAGCCCCTTACTGTATCCCTCTGTTGCAGTTGTCCAAAACTGGTTCTACTAGACTGACCAGTGGTTCTGTTTTGTCATTGGCTGAAATGGTCAAATGATTTGGCATGCTTTACTTTATGTGGATTTTGGAGACATTCACACCTCAGATCTCTGACCAAATACATGGGCGTGTGAGTAGTGCTGGTTTTTAGTGTTTTGTGGCTGCTGGATGTCTGGGTGAGTTTACTTATGTATTGCTCTGACTGAATTGGATTCTGTCACTAAGACTATGTAATTCATATTTTATTTTCTTGTCCTGTAATTTATATTCTATTTTCTTATTCTGTAATTTGTATGTTTGGAATGGTTGCGATATTAGAGTAAAATGGATCGAGTTATTCTATAGCATTTCATAGCACGCATATTATAGCAAAGTAATGATACACATGAGATTGATATTTCACTGTATACCTGTAGTGATAGGTGTAACCCTGTCTGAAGGTTATTTTGGTATATATATTTAGGTGAAGGCTAAAGTACATGTAACCTGAGGTCGCATAGCCCTAGTGGTATCGGTTCTGTCCCATAGACAAGGTGAGCAGATTTGCCATTTAGTTGCCAATCCTGATATATACTTGACTAAAGATTCTAATTAGAAATTGGACTTATATTCTACCAGATGTGCATATTAATTATTATATAATTAATGCTATTATCAGGACGTTATAATGCTATTATGCTATCAGGAATGGTATAATGCTATTATGTCATCAGGAATGCTGTTCATGGTATTATAGATATTGCTTGGGATTTTGTACATATCTCACTATATTATATAAATATGTAAACTATAGTGATGTGATCTCGTATGGAGATTGGTAATGACCATAGCGTTCGTATATATATTTATGATCTGTTGTATATTTGTATTTTTATAGGACCGATCTCAGATCTCTAAATCCGATCTCTGAATCCGATCTCTGTACAATTCTTCGATTGTCTTCATCACATGATGTGGGATCTCCATATCGCGAAGCACCGCCGAAGCATTCTCTGAATAAATAACTCGAATCCAAGTCACAGTCGTCCTGTCCAGTATATTGGGGGAATTCGGTCTGTGTTACATATGAAATGTAAGATAGTGCACGAAGATGACAGTCCACTCAAGAAATATGAGAATAGTGGTCCTATCAATCTATTACTGCATACCATGTGGTCCCAAATTGACCTCTTCATAAAGGGGGAAATTAATTACCACGGCTACCAATAATCACCCCAATCAATCACATGTACAGACTGATTTTAAATTTGGACGCAATACTAAAAACACCCAGATTGAAACTCAAAGTTATATTGAAGATGCAGGGAAAATAGACGAATCCGTGCTGAATAGCATGAATTCTGGTCCCATAAATCGTGCTTAACAAAATGAGTGAGTCGCACCGTTGAGTTGGAGGGAAAATTCAGGCAAAGACACTTTCGATCAATCGTGCTTTCTAATGGATAATTGTGACGTCAACATCCGAATGTATAGAAACCCGACCTCATTCACTGTCATATCGTCAGAAGGTAGCCTCGCCCACGAAATCATGCTCAGTGACATTTACCTCAAAGTTATGAAGATAACTGTAAGAACTGGCTTAATTCTAGTCACATGAAAGCATTAGAAGATACGATTGTCAAATATTCGTTTCTGAGAAAATGAGTCAAGACAACGTCTAATTAGTGGACCAAGTAAGCTACGTGTGGGATGATATGTTTCACAACCATATACCCGCTCGTTTAATCATAGGTATTGTCTCCGCCGAAGGTACATCCGGAACTATTAGAAGAATCCATTTAACTTCCAACACTTCTACCTATCAACCATAGGTGTTTATGTAAACGGAGTGAGCGTATCCCTTATAAAAAAGTACCATGGTTTACCATGGATAATCCATGGTACATTTTTACCATGGTTATTTTACCATAGTTTACCCTGGTTTACCATGGTAATCAATGGTATAAATTTACCACGGTTTGCTGTACCATGGTAATTGCATGGTAAACCATGGTACATTTTTGCCGTGTTTATTTTTTCCCATGTCAAATATCTAGATAACCATGATCTTTTTGAATGTATAAAAAGAATAATTTAACTATACGGTGAACCATGGTGCAACTATGGTGAACCATGGTTTACTAGCTATGGTGCAACTATGGTGCAAACTGACTGTCACCGTTTGTGATCAAAGAAAGTCATATTTAATGCATACATTTTGTTTAATTTTTCCTATGTTGTTCAATAATTACAGAATGCATGGTTAACGTCTATTCATAATATTTATGCTGCAAAACTCGGTAATTTCTTCCCTGGTAGTACGTTGTATTCAAGTCCCATAACACGTTGATCGCATGTGTGTGTGAAACTTAATTATTTCCGGATTAGTTCCCAAAAGGATATATGGAAACTCGAGACACAATGAGGGTTTCATCACGCCCTCAACATGACGTAAACACAACTTCAGTCAAGTACCCGTTAATCCTACTCTCAGGTCAAAAGTCAGCGAGGCTTTACATCTCTGCCGGGG
Organism: Hanleya hanleyi; assembly: GCA_036873755.1. Classification (NCBI taxonomy): domain Eukaryota; kingdom Metazoa; phylum Mollusca; class Polyplacophora; order Lepidopleurida; family Hanleyidae; genus Hanleya; species Hanleya hanleyi. Next base: position 4,634 of record JAVTVY010030702.1, read on the forward strand.
GTGAAGTAAATGTAAACATAACCCAACATGGAATAATGCCGTTGGTGAACAATTAATTCACCAATCAAGTTGATTTAGCACAAATCTCCAATCTGTAATAGCCAATGGATGTAACACTGGTACTAAACAAAAAAAAAATAATTTCATGCCAAGATTTTACAGCCTTTTTTATTTGCATTATTCCGGTATTTCTATTACGTGCAAATTTGAATGGGCCATGGTTCCGCAGAGGTAAAAAAAACTTCTCGCCAGCAGCATGCTTCAATCTTTTCATAAATACGAATATATGTATATAAAGTGAAGATAATACTGGAAATGCATTAGTGAATTTCTTATATGAACGCCAGATAAAAATGAGAAAATAGTGCGAAGTTTATCGCCTGTAACAGATAATCACTCCATCACAGATCACCATTCGAAGTCGCCGAGCGGAAATCTACGAAGGAAGCCGATCCTGGAATAATGCCCCGAGAAGTTACGAATGCGCAGATCACGTGCCCTCTCAAACCAAAACGAGGCGCCGTTACATGTAACAGAAAAAATGGCGATCGGAATTGTTTACGTTATGGCAAGTTCCAAGTTCGAGGTAATTCTTCGTCAGATCATGAATACTTTGACCAAGACAATGGCTATAAGTATAATACGAATATAAATTTAGAATTTCACCAGTCATTAAGCCTTTATTAAGAGGATTTAGTGCGTGTATGCCAACAAAGAGTTTGGTTAGGCATGGCAGGTGAACTTCACTGTGTTTGAATGACATTTTCGACAGCCGGCGAAGTGTGAGTAGATTGTGCCTGGTGGGTGGCCGCTGGCTTGTTGCGATACCTTCCTGTCGGTTATCATCACAGACAGATGTTGAGATTTGATGGTAAGTTCAGACTGTATTCTGTATTTTTTATTTCTGCCAGTGTAGTCAACGCTGTTATTAAACCGCTAGTTTGTTTATACCACCGTTATTCTCTATTTTATTTGGTACACAAACCCAATTCATTTAATTTGATGCAAAATATTGTATGTGACATTATGTGTTGTATACGAGGGGTGGTTTTTATGGGGATGGAGGTGCCTGATATGATATACTTATGCGTTTATCTGAATTTATTTACTTTGTAAACATCGTGGGACAATCCACCAGTTGTTTGGGGCAAGGACGTATTCATTATGTTTAGTATTTAATTGCGTTCATTTTTTCATTTTTCATGTAGTTCTCATAAATTATATCTTGCATGAGTTGGAGAATCCAAGTCTGTGCCAGTTTTCACTGTCATCTGATTCTGCATGTAGCTATAGAAAAACAGTAAATTTTTAGTGTTGCTGAAATTTGCCAAAATTCAGGGTATGAGGAAAATACTTAATATTTATGGAATAATTATGCATGTTTTTTAGTTTTTCATTCCCAAGGTGTGCTCCATCGCGCAGACAAATCGGACCCCGAATGGCCAGGTATCGAAGCCTGCATTGAATGCTGGAGAGGTTGCAGAAATTATACGTGAGTATATTGAATTAGACGTTTTTTAAATTAATTTCCGATGTGCTAATTGAGTATCTAAATTGATTTTAAACATAAAATGTGTTTTAAGCCCGGCGCACACGAGAGCCGTCAGCTGAGCTAACAGCCTCAATTGCCTGTCAGCTCAGGGGCTAGCTCTCGTGTGGTTTCAGCGCACACAGTGAGCAGAAGATTCACCGAATTAATTTTATTTCCCGCAGAACACCTTTTTCAGGATCATGTGATCTCTCATGTGACCGGGCTCACGTAAAAATGGCCATTTTGAACAGTCGTGCATATAAATCACGGGAAAATAAGATGTGTTTCATTGGTCCGTCGAGTAAAACGGCTGAGCTGTTAGCTTTAATAGTTTGATATTTTTCTCCACGCCTCGCGAGGCCAAAAAATCAACATAAACTGCCAAGCCCCTTAGCTGACAGGCAAATGAGGCCGTTAGCTCAGCTGATAGCTCTCGTGTGGGCCGGGCTTAAGTTGAATATATTTGTACTCATATAATTCTGTGAAGAAACTGCAACATTGCATGTGAAGACTCAACATCAAATGACCATATCCACTAAACCAATTGAATATTAATATTACATTATCAATTTTATATTAATAAAACAGTTAACAAAAAAATAAAACAAAAATAAACATTCGTGTGGTATAACTTAACGCAACAATATATCTTTTGTTTTTATATGTAATTTAATTTTGAATTTCAGGAACAGCACAGTTCTACTTCAAGGAAGAAACCGTATCAAATGTCAAGCCTTATATGAGGGAGAAATTAAGCAATTCAGCGAAAACGATGAAAAGAAGACAGACGAAATCTTAGTTCGGACTTCAGTACAGACTGCTAAAATGCTACCTTAAGACTGTCGCTCAACGTGCTCTGTTTATGTAATTTATATGTGTATGTTCTCACAATATCATAATATATAATGTTCCTTTCATACACTAAATGTCTTTGCTCTTTCAGGTCAACTTATGTGCTCATAAAATTGCTTTGTTTTTGTGATTTCTCTATAGTATTAATTAAACCAATCTCTCAGCTTTTAACTCTATATTAAGGTATACAAGTGTGGACATTTTCCTTCAAGGCTTAATTCGTTCTACTTCATGGCGAAGGGATTTGTTTCATTGAACATGTCCTGCGAAGCAGTGCCACATTTGGTAGTTTTACCATGGATTCCATGATATGATAGTTTTACCATGGATTTCATGGTATGGGAGTTTTACCATGGATTCCAGGGTATGGTAATTTTACCATGGATTTCAGGGTATGGTTAATTTACCATGGTTTTCAAGGTGCGGTAAATTTACCATGGTTTTCGAAATAACCATGGTAAAAACCCAAGGTTTTTCGCAATAAACATGGTAAAAAGACCATGTTTTTTGCAATTACCATGGTAAAAACAAAGACTTTTTTTCACAATAACCATGGTGAAAACCATAGTTTTTCGCAATTACCATGGTAAAAAAACGTGGTAAAAGGGACAAAAGACCATGGTTTTACCATATTTTTACCATGGTATTTTTTTATAATGGTATCAGATCGGCTTTTAGCATCTACACATGACGTTAAAAAATTCAGCCTTGTCTCATTGCACCCTCACCTACTTAAGTATTTTAGACACCGTTAGTCAAATGAGAGAGAATTTTGGATATGATATATGAATAGATTTATCCATGAATGGAAACACGTTGTATGGATTCACATCAGACACAAGTAATTACGAAACGTAGCAACAGAGATCTTGCATATTACGATCATATTTTGTCGTCCGTGTTCTGACAATTTTTGCATATTGGTGTATTCATACGAGAGCAGATATAGGTCTGCCAAAAGTGATGCACAATTTGTACCCACTGGGATACCTATACGCTGTTGGTATATGATATTACCGAATTTCACATTGATACTGTTAATGAGAAATACAACAATTCTATAAACAAAGAAACACCCCATGAATGGTGCCCTTTACGTGCAGTAGAACTGAAGAAATCCTGATGGCTTCTGACATTAACATACCAGTAACCAGTTTTATTTAACACCCATATTATTAATGAACTAAGGTGTTTCATGAGGTTCTGACGAGGAATAGTAGTATAGAGTCAAGAAATTCCAAGTAGAAACATGTCTATACGGTATCTGTCCTTTGCCATCTAGTTCTTCCTTAAAACCTTTTGAGAAATATTAAGTGACAAGCGTCTAGTCCGTCATTCATAATTCAGCCGTCGTCCATTAAAAAATATCCGCGTCCACAATCCAAAGACCCATTCCATATTCCATATAACAGTATTAGCACCAAATTCAAAAAGACAATCATAGTATCCACATGCATTCGACATCTGAATTTCTTGAAATGGCAGTACAATAATTCTCCCAAAATGATTAACTGCTAGCAGAGCTCTTATTAACAAAGTGGACAGAAGTTATCAATCAGCTATAATGTGGTGTTTTATGCATTTTGGGAGTTCAGTATATTTTTGGTATATCTTTATAAGGTGTAGGAAGGGAAATACCTTTTTCCTTGAGAAATTGCATGTTTGTTAAATATATCTTCCAAAGTAAATCAAGTGAAGGAATAAGTCGATAAATAAGGAGGTGGAATAGCCATACTCATTCAATAACCAGCACCTGGTAATATTAATATACCAGAGACCTTGCCTGCTTGAACAAAAACGAAATTACTTTGGAGGTCTGAAGGAACTGCTCTCTCAATGTTTATTTTGCTTGGGGTAAGGGTATTTCTGTCGATGTGGTGAATTACTGCGCACTATAACAAGGTTACCCGTCACAACTTGTCTACATGGTTTATACATATAGACACCGGACATATTCGCTTCAGTAGAACTCTTTGTTGGCTTTAAAGTAATTACTGATATGGAGGGTTGTTGCGAATGTGAACGCTGCCGACTCCATGATGTGGGCGTTGGCTTTTTGCTAGCGAGACCAAAAATCCCCGGAGAAAATCTATCTCGTTGGAAGTTCTTCAACACTGCGATGAACTAGTCCGGGTACGAGGTCATCCTGTGTTGATTCAGCATTATCTTCTCCACATGGATCGCCTGTTTGATCTGAAATTCCCCCAATGTGGTCTTGGCTGACAAGGAGTTCTTTCCACAAGTTACCATCCACGCGGTCAGGCTTGTCCGGGAATAAAATGTTATGCATGGCATAGACCATAAACCCGCAGGTCACATCGGATAAGTGAACAAAGAGTTGTCCATATCCTCATCCAAACCTCCCATTAATCGCATCCACTACGGTGACAGTGGAAATCTATTCGGATCTGCTTCCGAAGGTTGTGCGGGCTCCGTCGACGATGCTGCCAGTAGTAGGGAGAGCGCACGAAGGCCATTACTTTCCAGGGAGGTAACTCTTGGTGCCCTTTTTTCCAGGTTAAAGGTATAGGGCACGCCCCATCGCCTTTCACCTCTGGGGCGCCTGGGGCGCCAGGGGGCGCCACCAGCTCAAGGTCACGTGGAGGTCAAAAGTAGTTCCGGCAACCTGTAACCTTTGTATTCCTCCGCGGACAGAAAGTAGTCTCAGTGGGGTTTTCCCACAATGTCGTGGGTGATCAAATTCTCCGGCAATTTTCAGGGGCGAGAGGGGTCCCTAGTGTACCGATTGGGTTGTATGAGGTATCAATGTGAAGCATTCGTGAAGGGGCATCTAATGGGGTGGGTGTGGGGTTGAAATATCGTCATTCTGCGCATGCGCGGTAGACCAAGGGTATGGAAATAGACGTTTTGGGGTCTAGGGGAGCCCCTAGTGGTCCGATGGAGTCGAGTGAAGTATCAATGTGAAGCCTATGTGAGGGGGCATCCCACTGGGTGGGTGTGGGGTTGGAATATGGTCATTCTGCGCATGAGCGGTAGACCAAGGGTATGAAAATAGACGTTTTGGGATCTAGGTGAGCCACTAGTGGGTCGATGGAGTCGTATGAGGTATCAATGTGAAGCCTATGTGAGGGGGCATCCCACTGGATGGATGTGGGGTCGGAATATCGTCATTCTGCGCATGCGCAGTAGACAAAGGGTATGAAAATAGACGTTTTGGGATCTAGGTGAGCCACTAATGGGCCGATGGAGTTGAGTGAGGTATCCATGTGAAGCCTATGTGAGGGGTCATCCGATTGGACTAGGGTCTCGGCCGTTGTCCACATTCTGCGCATGCGCAGACAAGGAATTCTGGGAAAAGGGTGTGGACATAGACGTGTTAGGGTTTAGGTGAGCCCCTAATGATCCTATGGTGTCGTATGAGGTCTTATTTTGAAGCTGTCATGAGGGAGCATCCGCCTGGGCTAGTGTGTCGTTCGTTGTCAATAGTCTGCGCATGCGCAGTCTGGCCGTAGTATAGAAATAGACGTGTTGGGGTTTAGGTGGGCCACTAGTGGGCCGATTGGATCGAGTGAGGTATCAATGTAATTACAAGCGTCTAGTCCGTCATTCATAATCCAGCCGTCGTCCATTAGAGAATATCCGCGTCCATAATCCAAAGACCTATTCCATTTTCCATATAACAGTATTAGCACGAAATTCAAAAAGACAATCATAGTATACATAAACATAGGCTTGTTTCCTGCAAGAGAGAAGCGGTCAACAGTTTTCAATGATGCCGGCAAGACATCATGATGTTCCAAAAAATATCAAATCCGTATCGCTGATCAGTATTCTTAATCCATAATATTCGTTATAGAGTCGTCATCTAAAAATGATGTACCTCAGTCACGCTTTGATTGTGATTGTTCATATGAGTACCATGAGGATCTTGAAGTACATGGGTTCATACGGCCCCTAGCCCCGGGTTAAGCGGAATTAGGACACAAGTTACGAAACGTAGTGCCATAGATCTTGCACGCTACGTTCGTATTTTGCTATCAGCATGCGATATGTATCGCCAAATTTGAGAAACTTTGAGTGGAGGCGCCTGGTGGAATAGCCCTGTTTTACAAGTTTCTGCAACAATGTTTTGTGACGTTGATTAAAATCATCACATTTAACACAGGATCTAGCAAATGCTACTAAGCGAGATATGTATACGCCATATGCAGGTCCCACCGATACGTGAGGAAGTCTCCAACGGGCTGGGTGTGACGTGGAACTGACGTCATTCTGCGCATGTGCAGTAGAGAAAGTGTATGGAAATAGACGTTCTGGGGCCTAGGCGAGCTACTTTCGGGTCGATGGAGTCGAGTGCAGTATCCATGTGAAGCCTATGTGAGGGAGCAACCGCCTGGAGTAGTGTCTCGGCCGTTGTCCACATTCTGCACATGCGCAGACAGGGAATTGTGGGAAACGGTTGTGGAAATAGACGTTTTTGCGGTCTAGGTGGGCCACGAATGGTCCGATGGAGTCGAGTGAGGTATCAAAATGAAGCCTTAGTGAAGGGGCATCCAGTCATGGATGGGTGCATGTAAAATTAGGGGTATGACGTCACTTCCGGTTTGGGTGAATGGGGCGTAACCTGGGAACATGATAGGACATGTACCGACCTGTCTGTGGGGGTTTTTCCCGCCAGAATTTCGCTGACGTCTGCGCCTGCATCCGGGTATGCATGAGGGGTCTGTGTGAATGGTGTGTGACCTGGGAACGTGATAGGAATGCATGTACTGACCTGTCTGGGGGGGTTTTCCCGCCCCGGGCCGGCCCGGCCCGCCCCGGCCGCAGCGCGCGCGCGGGTTCTCCGGAAGTGCGCGGCATCACCGGCAGTGCGCGGATGAATGTCGGGTCAAAAGGTCAAAGGTCACATCCAGGTCAAAAGGTCCAAGGTCTCCCTTTCGGCAAGGATCGGCAACAATGTTGCGGCATCGATATACAGAGCTTGAACCCCAAAAAGGGATTGTAAATTAACCTGGGAAGGATGGGCAGTTCCATTTGGACCAATCAGCGGTCGAGAAAAAGAGTCAATGAGCGATCGATAAAAAAACCAATGGACGGGTACTAGAATTACGCCTACGTCCGCGCCTACATCCGGGTACTTCTATGTAGGTGTATAAAAGTGGGAATATTTAGGGCATTGCTGCGTTCATTGGCCTATTTACCCTCTTGTTGTGCTTAAGCTTTGACTAGTGAAATCTCATGTTAAATGAAATCCTATACAAAATAACATTACACTACCGAACAATCACGGACTTTCACGAAGGGCCGTCACAGGGTGTACTAGAAAAAGCGCATTTCTAACCTTATTGACCTTATGGCGCAAGCGAGCATAACAAGTGCCCATGACTCACACGGTGTATAAAACCCTACCCAACAGGTACACTATAAAGCCACCTCTCTAACCGTTCGCTTTTCATTCCCCACCATGACAGCGAGCGGAACAGAGCTTGCGTTATTCCAACTGACGTCCGACGTCTACCTTATCGTCAATGACGATCACCTGGAGCTGGTCCAAGACGCACCGCAGAAGGTGAAGATTTTGTTATCGCTATCAGGCTGGACTCTATTGACACGATTGTTACAGGGAAAAGAGCCCGAAAGGGATTTCATGCACGTGGAAGTCGGTGTGCACATACGCACTGCTGGAGAGGATTCCCTTTTTCCCCGGTTGGAACAGAGTGGAGGTACCTATATCACACTCTGTCCACCCTTATGGATGGCACTGAAAGATGTACTCCCCGAGGTGGATGACTTACTACACCCCGAGGTGAAAGAAGGGACTGTGGCTACCCGGAGGCTTACACCTGGTTGCACCCTATTGTTGTACCCCAAACGAGTGGACCTCATCGATAGCGGACTTAGGTGTTGGTGTACGCCTGAACCCAAAGCGCACGTCTCTTTGTCACCGGAAGGATGGACTACCTTGAAACGGGTGTTGTTGGGTGACCTGCACGGTGATAGCATTCACCTGTGTGACGTCTACATTTTCTGCGGTTCCTTTTCGCTCGACTCCTCTGTCTGAACGACGGTGGTTTTACCCTGGACCCGGATCTATGGACG
>JAVTVY010030703.1:0-119716 GCA_036873755.1 Hanleya hanleyi
GCCTGGACAGGCCAAAACAGCTCAGGCCAGATTGGGTTAAATCTAATGAACAGACTGAACTGTATCGGGTCAGGAATCGAGGCGCTAGACGGATCCGTTCTATGGCTTAGATGCTCCAAGTTAATGGGGGTCGATAACGCATATGAACTTTTGACTTACCACACCATATTGTTGGGTCACCCTCTACTAGAAAATATTAAAAAAATATAGTCGCCATTATGACGTCACAATGACGATGGACGATTTTTCGCTTAGATTTTTCCATTTTTTTATATTTATTTGTTTTCTTCGCAAAAACTGCATGATAAATTATTAAATAATAAACTTATGTGAAATAATATATTCTTTGTCCACTTTTTCTCACAGATAAGCGGGAATTTTTAAAGAAATATGGCGCAAATATAACTTTTCTGGTACTCTGGTCGCCATTTTGAATTTACCGATGATCATCTACTCCGGGGGTTATGAAAATACGTTCAAATTGACCCCAATATGATAAACTACAACGTCACGGAGTGTCAGCTTCCGAGTTTTTGGCGTTGCGGAGACAGAAGCAAACACCAACGGGGGGGGGGAGCACAGGCCAGGTAGAGGTAACATAGCGCCCAAAATGATCTTAAATGTTCTCCTCACATACATAGATAACTTAGATTCTCCAAAAAATTCACTCAGGTTCTCCCACATGCAGATGGCTAAGGCATTCCAAACGATATCAAATTATTTTTTAATACATTGAATATGTAGATATGTGGATGAATTCGGGGATTCAACTTATATTTGCAGACGTAGATGTATTAACCCTATCGGCCTGGGCTTTTTGGCAGCTGTTGTGGCCGAAATGGCCCCCCCCTAATTATTTTTTTTACCTCACGAGCTAGGGGATTGAAACTTACCACACTATACCCTTGGATCAAGCTCTATCAGAAAATGTAAAAAATCCAAGATGGCCGCTTAGATGACGTCACAGTGACGTCATTTTCAAAATGGCATTTTTTGGTAAAATTTTTAGTCAGATTTTTCGAATTTTTTATTTATGCAATTTATCCGCAAAAACTGCATGATAAATTAGTAAATATTAATGTGATGTAAAATAAAATAGCTTTTGCCCAATTTTCATCGCTGAAAAGCAGAAATTTTGAAGAAATATTACAAAAACATCATCTTTCTGGGACCCACGTGGCCGTCATCTTGAATTTTCCCATGATTCTCTGCTCGGGGGTTATGCAAATAAGCTCAAAATGACTCCAATATGATAAACTATAAAGTCACGGAGTTTCAGCTTTCCATTTTTAGTCGTTCCGGAGACAGCGTAGAAAGTTTGGTAGGGGGGGGGGGGGCATTTGGACGCCTCCCCCCCCCGACCAGGCCAGTTAGGGTTAAAGGTCCCAACGTATTTCAAGTGTTTTCTCTGATGCGAACAAGCCAAAATAACCCAGATGAGTGCAAAGGCCACTTTCGCAACATATTTCAATGATTTTCTCCAACATACTTAGATGGCTTTTGTTAACCAACTGATTTGGAGGTTCTTCTGCTTAAACACGGCGGTTCGAACGTCAATTACACTGTTGTTTCCATCTGGAACGTACCTTTGTCTTCCCATATCTAATCGGTTAACTGCTCTATTTTATTCGACAGTCGGCGATCGACAGTCGGCGATCGACAGTCCTGAACTGCTTGGTCACAATTACATTTGTGACAAAGGTGAGGCATATTGTGACAAAACACATTAAGACACAGGTATGAAGCCAGATTGAGTTGACTTCGTAAGCTTAACATCAAAGGGGAGATTCTCGGCTAACATCAGAGGTAAATAACTTACCCACGCCACCTCCAAATATATAAATCTCCCAGCCTGCACATCGTTGTGACATGATGTGGTAATGTATTTATGTACCATTCACAACGGGTCGCCTTCGCTCTGCACGGATACGCTTGTTGACTCCTGAGCTACGGTAACCTAACGAACGTTTTAGGTAAAACCAGGTATTGATTGGTGAAGGGACGCCCTAACTTGTCGATTCGGTAGAAAATGCGCTGTTTTATTCTTGCATTCTGTCGACATCAACCAGTAATCTTCTCACCATCTGAGCTGAAAACGCAGTGCGCATCTTTCAACAATCAACATAGTTCGTTACCGAACAGGGCAAAAAAAGTTAGCTATACAGGACTCTACAACACATATTCTTTTCAAATAGTTGTTAATCTAATTTATTCTGGAAACTGGATATATACTGGATACATTTTTTTTCGTTTGCAGATTAACGCTTCCCGTGCCGACTGTGATCGAATGAGCATGCGAGCCACGTTTCTCGACCCAAATAAGTCAGCATCGTACCATCGCCCGGGTAGTTATTAGCCATCACAATAGTCACCTGACGAAATATAACGCAGACTTCTTCAGTCGTATCGAAACAAGCTGTTTCCTTTCTCTTCCACACCTTTGTAGCCTTTGAAACCAGCGCATCTTTCGTTCGACAAAATGAACGAAAGACCGAACGATCCACCATTTTCGATTGCCAAGCAGGGGCGTCCTTCCTGCAGTCTATTCCTAGGAATCGGTCCTTTCCAAGACCGTGCTATTATCATAGTGACATCAGGTTAGGATACTACAAGCATCAGATTCGACACTCACCAGTCAGTCTTCCATTAACACATTTTCGTGTATATATGTCTAATTGCCTGTTAAACGTTTTCATGAATGTCAGCAATACATGATGTTCGTACAGTCAGATCAGTATCACCGATCAATATTGTCAATCCAAATGGATTTCCAAGTCGTTTAATATCTAAAGTATTTTGTAGATCAACCAGGCGCTGATTGTGCTTGTTCGTGTGAACATGATGAAGATCTTAGTTGCACGATAATCCTGTAAAGAAACGAGATTAGAACGGCTCATCCTCAAGAATTGATACAAGATGCTATTGAAATTTTGAAGGTATATTTATTTTTTTATTATTCCTGAATGTTTATTTGGTACAGACAACACAGGCTAATTCGTGTCCGGCGTGGTAGGGAGGACAGGGCAGCGAACCGCAAGTGGCTTCCGTCACATAGAACAGGGCGTCATTTAGGTCAATGTGGGCAACTGGGAGGGTTTCAGGCGCCCCATCCAAGCAAACCAATTCGCTTCTATTATGTCTCCAGTGAGCACTAACGAGAAAACCTTGATACACTTTCACCCATCCCCGCGGACAATTCGTCTTGGCAGGTATCATGACATGGCTTTGTTTCCCTCTTGCAAGGCATACTGCGCATGATACGCTCTGGTCGCGTACAGACCGCCTAAAACTATTCGTTCAAGAGTAGACGTTACCATCGGCGCACATTTAGTAATCAGCTCCAAAAATGTTAGTTTCACATCTCTGAATTCCACTGCGGATGGTGATTCATTTTGGGTAAGCATAAATAGTTGGCGCCACTGCCCTGGTGCTCGAAATACGCACCACCAACCACATCTAAGAAAAACAGAAGGGTATCAAGACAATGCGACATCATATTATTACATATTCTCCTGACAAAATTGATGTCACTGATTTGTCTCTGCCAAGGACGCATTTACATATCCCTGACTAGAGAGGCAGATATGCCAACTGAATGTGAAATAATTTTGTAATTAATGGCCTGAAATGTTACTGGATGCTGGAAAAATAGATACAACTCGTGAAAAATATTGCGGCCATTATTATGGACTTCAACATGGCCGCAAACGGAATTCGGTATAACATAGTTGTCGCCCACCCTTTAATAAGTTCCTCTGAAAGTTGATTTAGACGGCTGTATGTACGTTTCTGCAGACAGACATTTTCACCGAGACAAATTTACTCTATTCTGATTCGTAATTATTTGTGGTTTCTTTTTGCAATCACATCTACGTCTTTGATTTACAGTATCCAGATGATGTGTCAGAAGTCCCTTGGATGAAGTTGCTTTATACATATAGATGGGACAGGTGTTTACTCGTTATTAGATCAGTGCATGGTACGGTATCTGCCATGCCCCTTACTTTACTATTTTATTTTCCCCAGGCAGTGGTCACATCGGGCTGGCGTACGTAAATCCATCAGAAGCCTTTGCTGTTCCGTGCGTCTTAGAATTACAAGGGAAGGTCTCGTCTCAGTTAAGCTTGTCTAAATCAGTCACTACCGATCATGTTGTTTGATCACTGTGTGACGTCATCCTGAATCCACTTACATATAATTCTTTCCATATTTAAGAATAAGTATATATACTTATCAACACAAACCAGCTATTCAAGAGTGAATGAAGAACGGATTGTGATGGTCTTACAATAACATAATTCTGTTTCTGGTTTTGAATACTCGTTATCGCTTGCTTCCATTTTTTCGATACTAATTTAGTCCAATGAGACGTATTTTATGTGTCACAACCACCAAAATCATGATGTTGTATACGTCTCACCCGTATATACTAAGTCATTGTTCCTAGGACATCCTTTTCGTCCCCACCTGGTATAAAGAGTCACCCGACTACTACTGGAGCTACTTTTGGAACCTGTCGAGAAAAGATAGATGATATCATTCATCGTAGTCATGTTCTCAACATCAGCCTTCAGTGACCAAAATGTGATCTTCAAGCGCACTGCGGTAAACTTACATATGTTCTAATATACACACTTGCTGGATTCTGCCGAATTTTTTTAATATACATAACAAAATAACTTGGAACATTTGTATGAGTAAAGAGACAAAAGATGTAGAATGACGACGAATGCGCAATGCTTTGGATAAACTTTCAATGTGAGGTATCCCGTGCACACAAGAGCTCAACAAAATTGATTATATAATAGATATTACATGCTAACAATGTTGAAGAAAAGCCATGTTTAAAGTTTATACTCACTTTTGCTTTCATCAGGCAACTTTGGTATTTTGGGGTGTACATGTATCTCTATAGAAGATCAGAGTGACGCAAAACAACATTAATTAATTAATATATCTGGATAATATTCGGTTTTAATTGCTAATTTTTTTTGCCTGGTTTCATTTTATACAGAGAAGGTAAAATAATTTAGATTAAAGCAAGTATACGACTTTCATTTCTAGAGCAACGGGCACATATTTTCCTTATTTGTGGAACAAGAAAGATGAGTAATTAAACGAGCGAGAGTCTCATTAGCACTATGTCCTGTGTAATCAAAACGAAATCCACGATCTTTTCAAGCGTTAATGACCACGAGGTGTTCCTTATCACTGACCTTGACCGTTGGAAGTTTTCTTTCATATTGTTACCGACACATTGCTTCTTGTTAATGCACCCACTCGCAGCACTGTAATTTTCATTGATTCTCAGATTTGTTATCGCCAGTGACCTAGACCTTTGACCATTGAACCTCAGTGTTTCTTGCTTGCCATATAACCATGATTTTTTTCTGAAGTTTGTTCACAAATCCACCTATAGGAGGCACAAAGAGTGTAGTCAGTGCAGACAGACAATTTTCGTCATTTAGGGTCCAAATTGACGTTAAAATATGAGCAGTTGGCCTCACGTGTATTACTATGCAATTCGCTTCACACCGATGTATCCATTGCAAAGAAGAGAGATTTGGATGAAAGTGTCCTTTAAAGTTTGGCAAAAACGGTTTGGGACATATCAACTTGCCCTTTGACCTATAATGGTGACACGACATGCACATGAACTGGTGAAATGTCCGAGAAAATGGTCAATTTGTTCAAAAGTTAAGGTTCTAAATATTGCAAAGTCAGGAGAAGTGGAGAACGTATAACAGAACCAATTTTAAATGTGTATGAAATAAAAATAATAATAATACAAGATGGCTTCCTACAAGATAGAAGCAGTCAACCGTTTTCAATTGTGTCAGCAAGACATGTTTTATGCACAAAATGCATGCTTTCCATTCGAGTTCACATCTCTACATGGACATGAAAATACTGCATTATTGGCAGACTACATGTATAGAAAATATTGTCCTTGATGTGGCATAACCATAAGTATTTTTAGCATAGATAGAATGATGTAGCGGTTATATCCAATAATCACTCGTGCTAAGCCAGTGCGAAAGAAAATAGTCTGACAGGAAGCAATGTCCTTTTTCAAATGTTTCTCTTTAAGAATAGGTCTTACGTGAGTTGTAAATCAAGAAAACATGTCTCAATGATTAGATAGAAACCGGATTTTGTTTCCTATGGGACATTTTTCCCTTTGGCAAGGGTCCAACAAAGAGAATAAGAGTTGGGTGATGCAGTGACTAGATTACAAGCGAACTGTCGAAGACATATGAAGGATACATCGAATAAGACACTGATAGCGCATGGTTCAGTTTGTGATGAAACTTCAGACTCATTAAATAGCAAATCTAACATCCGATTCGTAGGTCTTCACTCTCGGCTCCGCAGCACGGTCACGCTAGCTCGCAAACCCAAAAATGATTAGCATAATCACATTGGTCAGCATAGTAAATATATAAGGCCAGTTCCTGCAAAGACATATATAAACTGGGAGTTCTCAATGTACGTCCGTCTAGAATATTCTCACAATAGTGATCAAGAAACTTTTTTTAAGAATGCCTGTTAAAATGTCACGTGATATTAATAAGCGACTTCAGTTATAAAAAAAAAGACATTGATCATTTGTATAGGTATAAGCTTGGAAATTTGGAATACAATTTCTTCTTATTTTAACCCTATCTGGCGTGGGCGATTTGGGTTGTAGGGGGGAGGGAGTGCCCATCCCCCTATATATTTTCGCTATCGCTAAAGGCTAGAGTGCTAAATCTTGCCAAACTATATCTTTGAATCAAGCTCTACAAGAAAATGTAAAAATCCAAGATGACCCCATGATAACGTCACTGTGACGTCATTTTCCAAAAGAGCATTTTTGGACGATTTTTCTGTCAGAATTTTTTTAATTTTTGTTTTTTCTTCGCAAAGACTGCTTAATAAATTAGTAAATAATAATCTGATTTGAAAAAAAATAGGGTTTACCCACTTTTTCAAACAGAAAAGCAAACATTTTGAAGAAATATGATGAAAACATCACATTTCTGGTACACCACATGACCGCCATTTTGCATTTACCCATGATCCTCTGCTCGGTTGGTCATGCAAATAGGCTCAAAATGACCCCAATATGACAATAGATAGAAACCGGATATTGTTCCCTGTGGGACATTTTCCCCTTTGGCAAGGGGGTCCAACAGAGCGAATAACAGTCGAGTGATGCAGTGACTAGATTACAAGCGAACTGTCGAAGAAATATGAAGAATCGAATAGCGCATGATAGGGCATGGTTCAGTTTGCGATGAAACTTCAGACTCATTTATTGATATCACCTCCAACATCCGAAACTTCTGCCTCCTCTCTGGGCTCTGCAGCACGGTCACGCGAACTCGCATCCCCCAAAAAGGATTGGCATAATCACAGTGGTCAGCATAGTAAAAATATAAGGCCAGTTCCTGCAAAGACATATGTAAACTGAGAGTTCTCAGTGTACGCACGTCTAGAATATTTTCACAATTTTCACAATTGTGATCAACGAACTTTTATTTCAGTTTGCCTGTTAAAATGTCACGTGATATTAATAAGCGACTCCAGTTATAAAAAAAAATACATTGATCATTTGTCTAGGTATAAAAAAATTAAGCCAGAAAATTTTGAATATAATTTCTTCTTATTTTAAATCATACGGTGTCTGATCACAATTACGTGACAATTATGTTGCCTTTTAGGCCCATTCGATCAATTTCAAAATGAAACTGCGTTTCCTGCCTTGTATCTGATAAAATGTCGTGAACGGTAGGTTATGAACTGTACGGTTGTGAACTAAAAGGGTTGGACAGCTACATGTAATTCTGTACTGTCGATTTTTAAACAGAGAAAATTGGTGGAAACCCATAGCAATATAAATCAACTTACTGTACGTAAATGTTCCGTTCAACACCTTGCAATCGTCCTTCGATGTTACTGAAAATAGGGCCAGCGAAATGACATTGACTTCGAGCACGAACTTTTATGTACATAAAACTCAATGCTATAATGGGCCAATAATCTTCTGAATTAATCATAACCTCTATACATTTTGTTTTTTTGTAAACGTAGAATTTCAGTTCAAATATTGTGTCATGCTCTAATACTGTCTTTAGTTAAAAAAAATCATTCGAAAGACCCCATTGTTAATGACATTTGTTCCTGTATTCTCACAGTGGCTTTTAAATTCGTTGGTGATTAATGTGTCTTGATAACCTTTTATCACGGTAGATACCATTCACTGCATTAATAAACAGTTGTCATCCACTAAGTTTATCTTTCCGTAATGAGAGATCCCGGACATGAGACACAGTATGAATCTTACCCTATATTGTAACTGTCACTCGTTAATCAATTTCTCTCTATTGTTTACATTACGGGTAAGGAAACAGTTATCGGCTGCCAGTAGTTATCGGCATGGTTTCTCGTGACTACCTATGACATTTTTCTGTGATAACTCCTGATAATCTCTAATTAAGAAGATGTTTGGATCAGACTGTCCTGCAACATTTCAAATTCATTTGATGAACCTAGGGCCTAAAATATTACATTTTATGTTGACTCCCGAGAACGCGTCTCAAAATCGGCTGTCTTCAACCGTGTTCACACTCGGGAACAGTCCAATTTTGACTCGCCGCACAGAAAACACTGCTTAGATAAATTATCCAACAATCTTATCATTTCTTAGATCTGCTCTCAAATAATTCACTTTAAGCGTATATTTCGGTGAATTCATGAACGAAATTTATCGGTTTCACCGACGCCGATAACTACTTCCCAACATTTCAAAAAGACCCAGAAAAGTTACAAAATGCTTTCGCGAGGTCACTTGCCAAGCTGTCGCGTGAGGTCAAGGAGACGCTCGTTGGAGATGCGTCCTAAGCCGCCCTGTACTGTCTGTTTTTGTTTTGATAAAAAAAGTATTTTGAGAAAAAATACAAATAAACCTTTAAAATATCACGATAACTACTCCGTCGCCCGTAGATGTCAAACCTAGTATGAAATTTCATCAAGTTCCAGGCCTGATCAATATGATCATTCATTTTTCTCATTTTCTCGACACCAATGGCTTGCCTCCATTCAATTCAACGTTTAATGCTCGACAGACGCAAGAGACGGTTTCCTGAACCAACAGTCCTGAATATCAATGTGTAAATTTATAAAACATCAAATGCGGATTCCAAGAGTCGACCACTTAGGGTGACCCATATCTAATTAAACGTAGCGTGAAGGTGGTGGGAAAAGATACCGGAGTACTGACATGAAGTCATAAGAATCCACATGCCAATATTCTGACAGCCTATATAAAAACATGACGAAATCCAGAATGTTCTCTTAGCAGTACATGCTAACAATGTTGAAGACAAGCCACGTTTGAAAGTTTATACTCACTTTTGTTTTCATCAGGCAACTTTGGTGTTTTGGGTTGTACAGGTAGAAGATCAGAGTGACGCAAAAACAACATTGATTATTTAATATATCTGGATACTATTCAGTTTTAATTGCTGAAATCTTTTACCTGATTTCATTTTATGCAGAGAAGGTAAAATAATTTAGATTAAAGCAAGTATAGGACCTTCATTTCTAGAGGAACGGACGCATATTTTCCTAATTTGTGGATCAGGAAAGATGAGTAATTAAAGGAGAAAGGGTCTCATTAGCACTATGTCCTGTCTCATCAAAACGAAATCCACGATCTTTTCAAGCGTTAATGACCACGAGGTGTTCCTTATCACTGACCTTGACCGTTGGAAGTTTTCTTCCATATTGTTACCGACACATTGCTTCTTGCTAATGCACCCACTCGCAGCACTGTAATTTTCATTGATTTTCAGATTTGTTATCGCCAGTGACCTAGACCTTTGACCATTGAACCTCATTGTTTCTTGCGTGCCTTATAACCATTAGTTTTTCCTGAAGTTTGTTCACAAATCCACCCCCAGGAGACACAAAGAATGTAGTTAGTGCAGACAATTTTCTTCATTTAGGGTCCAAATTGATGCTGATATTTGAGCAGTTGACCTCACGTGTGTTACTACATGTACTATGCAATTCGCCTCACACCGATGTATCGATTGCAAAGATGAGAGATTTGGATCAAAGTGTCCTTGCACTTTAAAGTTTGGCAAAAACTGTTTGGGACATATCAACTTGCCCTTTGATCTATAATGGTGACACGACATGCACATGAACTATATAGTTACACTGGTGAAAATTATGTCCGACAAAATGGTCAATCTGTTCAAAAGTTAAGGTTCTAAATATTGCAAAGTCGGGGGGAGAAGTTGAGAACGTATAACATAACCAATTTTAAATGTGTATGAAATAAAAATAATAAAAATACAAGATAGTTTCCTACAAGATAGAAGTAGTCAACAGTTTTCAATTGTGTCAGCAAGACATGTTTTATGCACAAATTGCATGCTTTCCATTGAAGTTCACAGCTCTACATGGACATGAAAATACTGCATTATTGACAGTGGATGCAATACATGTATAGAAAATATTGTCCTTGATGTGGCATAACCATAAGTATTTTTAGTATAGATACAATGATGTAGCGGTTATATCCAATAATCACTCGTGCTAAGCCAGTGCGAAAGAAAATAGTCTGACAGGAAACAATGTCCCTTTTCATATGTTTCTCTTTAAGAATAGGACTTGCGTGAGTTGGAAATCAAGAAAACATGTCTCGGTGATTAGATAGAAACCGGATATTGTTTCCTATGGGACATTCTTCCCTTTGGCAAGGGTCCAACAAAGAGAATAACAGTTGGATGATGCAGTGACTAGATTACAAGCGAACTGTCGAAGACATATGAAGGATACATCGAATAAGACACTGATAGCGCATGGTTCAGTTTGCGATGAAACTTCAGACTCATTAAATATCACATCTAACATCCGAAACGCAGGTCGTCACTCTCGGCTCCGCAGCACGGTCACGCTAGCTCGCAAACCCAAAAAGGATTGGCATAATCACATTGGTCAGCATAGTAAATATATAAGGCCAGTTCCCGCAAAGACATATATAAACTGGAAGTTCTCAATGTACGTACGTCTAGAATATTTTCACAATAGTGATCAAGAAACTGTTATTTAAGTATGCCTGTTAAAATGTCACGTGATATTAATAAGCTACTCCAGTTATTAAAAAAAAGACATTGATCATTTGTATAGGTATACTAAAAATAAGCCTGAGCATTTGGAATATATTTTCTTCTTATTTTAACCCTATCTGGCGTGGCGATTTGGGGTGCACTGCAGCCTTGGGGGGGGGGGGGGCTATATAGTTTCGCTATCGCTAAGGCTAGAGCGCTGAAACTTGCCACACTATATCTTTGAATCAAGTTCTACAAGAAAATGTAAAAAATCCAAGATGGCCCCCATGATAACGTCACTGTGACGTCATTTTCCAAAAGAGCATTTTTGGACGATTTTTCTGTCAGAATATTTTTAATTTTTGTTTTTTTCTTCGCAAAAACTGCTTAATAAATTAGTAAATAATACTCTGATTTGAAATAATATAGGTTTTACCCACTTTTCCAAAGAGAAAAGCAAACATTTTGAAGAAATATGACGAAAACATCACATTTCCTCCATTTTGCATTTACCCATGATCCTCTGCTCGGGGGGTCATGCAAATAGGCTCAAAATGACCCCAATATGACAATAGATAGAAACCAGATATTGTTCCCTGTAGGACATTTTCCCCTTTGGCAAAGGGGTCCAATGGAGCGAATAACAGACGGGTGATGCAGTGACCAGAATAGTAGCGAACTGAAGAAGAAATATGAAGGCTGCATATCGAATAAGACACTGATAGCGCATGGTTCATTTTGCGATGAAACTTCAGACTCATTAAATATAACATCTAACATCCGAAAGGTAAGTCTCCTCTCTAGTAGTCCGTGAGCTACTAAGGGTCACCTTGCACCCCCCTCCCCCGCCCCATTACAGACCGAAACTATTATTTGTATGTGCTTTAGGACATGTCAAATAAGAAACAACTTGTTAACAGTCGATAAACTGGGACTCACTACCCCTTTAATCACTTTGAAATTACCCCTGTGCTAAAAAGTACAATTTTTGTGACAATAGGGGGTAGGGTTACGAGAATAGTCTTATCTTCCATAATTATTATACAATCTTTATAATGTTGGCCACATATTATTCAGCATTGATTGCTGCATCGCATATTTACAATATACTATCACTATTTGTTGGGTATGACGTCACACAGGGACCATATATACAACAGTAGGAGTAGTAGCGAAAGCGGGCGTTTTGGGGGTGCGTGAGGGTGTGCTTGAGCGATTGAGGGACCATTCTTGGTCCGAATGCGTCGTCTGAGGTGTCGAAGTGAAGCCCTCAGTATGTAGACCACGACTTGAGGGATCTTCACGTGATCTGTGACATCATTGGTCATCAGTAGGACTAGTAGCCAAGGTAGGAATTTTGAGGGTGCGAAGGAAGGTTTTTGGAGTAGAGATGGGCCATCCGTGGTCTAAATGGACCGCGTGGGATGTCATCTTGTAACTCTTTGCATGTAGACGACGAATGGTATGATTTTTTTGTTAGAAGTCTCATCGTGCTACTCATGCGCAAAATTATGGTTGCAGCAGATAATTAGCTGTTGTAGAAGCCGGATCTAGGTCATTTGCCCTTCAAGTCATTTGCCCTTCGGACATTTGCCCTAGATGTAGACAATTGGGAAAAATGAAACCCAGACCGCATTTCATGAATAGAACAAAACCATCCCATTGAATTAAAGCTTTCTGTATAATCTGAGATGTTACCTTCCAAATTTAATTCACATGGATGGCCAATACTTGGGCAGAGTTGATATGCAGGTGGCCAGATCAACAAATGTATGGCTTCTACGGTGTACAGTCAATTGCCCTTCTGCACATCTGCCCTTCGGACATTTGCGCTTCGGATATTTGTCCTTCTGACCATTTGCCCTTCAGGTCAATTTGCCCTTCCACCCATTTGCCCACACTACACATGGTATGGGAAACCGCTTTAGTAAACTTTTGACGAATATGTTCAAGTTCTTAATGTTTATTTCACAAAGAAAGATATCAGACTTTAAAAGAAAAAAAGAAATTAAAGCACTAAAAACATACATCTGGTAGCATCTGACGATTATATTCAAGTTCGGCCTTAATGTTTATTTTATCCACAGCAACATGTTCATTTGTTTCTGAAAGTAAAATGAAATATAAAATGCATATAGACAAAATTTTTATAAACAATAAACATTTTTTTTCTTTCATTAAAAAAAATTAATTGGTCTTTGAAGTATCAGAGACTCACAGATAATCCTGACCAACACATCACTGGTTTTGTTCAATAAACAATAATTAACTTCTACCCGTATTGTTCGTAAATCCTGCGATTTGATTGGCTGATTAGTGCTCAATTTTTCGGTTCATACTTCAATGAATCTAAAAATCTTATATGCCACGCCCACAACTGCACTACTTTTTCGTTGCTATAAATAGCACTGGATCACTGGTCGTAGTGTAAATCGATTCAGATTTTAGTACATAATATTGCTCAAATAATGTCAACAGAAAACTCTAAAAGCAACTGGAAAGAGTGAATTTAAATATTTATTTGTATTAAGAAAATTGTTTGTAAAATTACCAGAATTTCGAAGAGAAAAGAGCCGAGATAATATCTATCGGTCCTGGAAATAAGTCGACATCTCCGTGACCTTGAACGAGATCTTGACATTAGGTTTTCGCTTACCCACTTTTACGACAAATCCTTATAAAGAAATTATTACACCCGGTGAACTCCTGAAGCCCACATCCTACCTGAGCTCTGGTTCTCTTGAGATACAGAGTTTGGTAATCCATTCATTCGTTACCGTTCCCGTGGAGTGCAATTTCATCCACCGGCTTTTTTGCTGTTGCGGTGCCGGGGGGGGGGGGAGGTTGCACTGATAGAAACGGGAACATGTCGTCCTCTCTCACGAAACCAGATGTCCGATAAAATACCTCCAGTCAAGTGCGGGGGGGGGGGGGGGTTACAGAATGTTGATTCCACAAAACCTGTTCGGTGGCCTACGATGGCAACAATCATCGTTCAATCTCTGTTCACAAAGGCTGCAATCAGTTCACCAGAGCTGGTACACTTCGAAGTCTGTGCAAGAATATCAATTTTCGCGTTTTCTGTCTCTGATATCACACAAAAGTATGCGTCCGCTCGAACACAACACAACACACACAGCACATGCACTCCCTCGATTTCCAGTCCACGTGTGACGGGTAGAGGCGACGAAGGATGCAATTTCGTCACATTATTGATATAAGTGGACACCGAAAGGGAGAAAGTTCCGTCATAAACTGCGACAGGGAACTGTTCTTCAGCTCAGAACAACACATTGATCAGTGAAATCGTCCTCCGTATGTCTACCCGGGGCGCGGTAAAACAGCAAGAAAATGAATCGCCCAGTCTGTATTATGTATCAGTACTGGTACCTATTTGTATCATTATTACGTATTATTAATATATTTCATCTTGTACATTGTAATTTGTACCCCGTCCCTTGTGGGCTACATGTATTTACATGTATTTGTTCCTTGGTACAATAAATTGAATTGAATTGAATTGAATTGAATTGATCATCGGCTCTGAATGGAATATTCCCGGCAAGGCTAACTCAAGTCGAACAATTTCTCCTCTTCTGCATGGTTTCATATCTCATTCTTCCTTCGCGGAATTTTTTGTGTGTTTCAGTTTTCCTGACCTAAATAATTATCCCTGACTGAGAAGTTTCCCTCCATACACAATGTGCAACAAACTGTCAAACTGAAAACTCTTTGAACCGCGCTTGGCCTACCAATTGACGTGCGCGTGCACTGAGACGTTGCTAGGAGTTTGTTGACTGTATTTATACGCGCAGGGGTTTTCCCGTTACAAGAATTAAACCGAAGAATTCGTTCGTTTCACGTTCAATTTCTTCTCTTATTGAATTAGTTTTGCTTGATTAGTTTAATTATAAGGATTGAGTGCGATTTTTTTTACGTTCATTGAGGTATGAACTTAAAAACCGCTGTGCAAACTGTGCATGATCCGCTACGCGGAATCATACAGTTTGCACAGCGGTTGTTAAGTTCATACCCCAATGAACGTAAAAAAAATCACAGTCAATCCTTAATTAAGACCGAACTTGAATATAATCGTCAGATGCTACCAAATGTATTTTTTCATGCTTTAATTTCTTTTTTTCTTTTAAAGTTTGATATCTTTTCTTTGTGAGATAAACATTAAGAACTTGAACATCTTCGTCAGAAGTTTACTAAATCAGTTCCCCATATACCATGTGTAGTGTGGGCAAATGGGTGGAAGGGCAAATTGACATGAAGGGCAAATGGTCAGAAGGGCAAATGTCCAGAAGGGCAATTGACTGTACACCGTAGAAGCCATACATGTGTTGATCTGGCCACCTGCATATCAACTCTGCCCAGGTATTGGCCATCCATGTGAATTGGAAGGTAACATCTCAGATTATACAGAAAGCTTTAATTCAATGGCATGGTTTTGTCCTATTCATGAAATCCGGTCTGGGTTTCATTTTCCCCAATTGTCTTCATCTACAGGTGTACCGTTGTTCTAAATGTATAGCCTGAGCCTGTGTGAAATGGGCTGCTGCCGCAAGACTATCACCCCCATAGAAGTATCAATAACAAATCACAACAAGCTGAAAACTTAAGCTTTGTACACATATCCTCCAGGTTGTCTTCATAATGATAATGCAAATCTGGTGAATATGCATATATCTACATGTAAAAAAAGCTTTAACCCTATCTGGCTTGGGCGATTTGGGGTGTATCGCAGCCTGGAAAGTGCCCCCCCCCTATATATTTTCTCCACCACTAAGGATAGAGCTCTGCCGGGAAATATAAAAATCCAAGATGGCCGCCATGATGACGTCACAGTGACGTCATCTTCTCGGAAGCCATTTTTCGACCCTTTTGGGGTCGATTTTTCGAAATTTTCATTTTTCATAAAATATAGAATAATTAGCTTTGCATGAATAAAATACTTTGAAGGCCTTTTAGGCAAGGAAAATGTGGGAAAATGGAGCGAAAAGATTGAAAAACACGACTTTCGCGGATACCACATGGCCGCCATTTTGAATTTTCCCATGATCCTCTACCCGGGGTGTATGAAAATAGGCTAAAAATGACCCCAATGAGATAAGCTTAAAAGTCACCAAGTTTCAGCCTCCTCGGTTTTGTCGTTTCGGAGCAGCAGAGAAAAGTTCACTAGGGGGGCACTTTCCGCCTCCCCCCCCACAGGCCAGGTAGGGTTAAAACATTTTTGAGCTTCACCCATTTTTGGTTGACAAGCACTCACTTTTGACGAAATTTTCTTCAAAGTTACAATTTAAGGACCACCAAGAACGTCCTGTTTCTCGTGATTTTCAGGAAAATAGGCAGTTTTGATAATTATCCATCATTATTAAACAATGGGAATTGTGATGTACATGTACATCTTGATCCATAACTTGATATCTTGGAAATTGTCCCAAACAAATGAGGAGAGCTCATGTATCATGTGCATGTATCAAGTCTGTTTAAAGGTACATGTATATTGTGTCAAAACTGAGATTCTGTGTATATCGAATCATTTAATCATTTTTTAAATAAAATATTCACCAGTTTTGCATTAATATACTTTACATCAAGGTAACCTAGCTAACATATACATGTTTGTTTTAGCTTGCTGTGATTTATGCAGTTTATCACTGTTTTAGGGTGACCACAATCCTGTCACATTTAGACATCCCACAATGAACAGTCTTTCATGATTCAGAACGGTAAATGCTCCATTAGTTGAATCACCAGAAGTGCAATTTGGGAGTAAAAATGAGGGAGTTATGAATTCCGAATTAAGAAGAGCGTCCCTGAAAACGCAGTGGTCGGACAACCGCCATGATGGTGGCCTAGATCTATTGTTCCCTAATCAGTAAAAAAGTAAACTTGGGATAATTATGAAATAGTTAAACAGTTGGGTTCAATTAAAATGGTATTTCAAATGACAATAAGACATAACATTGTTGGAATATTTAATCCACCCAAGCTTTACTGCATGCTGTTAAGCCGGGATTATGTTGACGGGTGTTTGAAGATCGGCAACAACGTGATCAATATTTTTATTTGAAAAGATAGTAGCAGAAAGTTGTTGGTAATCATATTTAATAGAATATTTGATTGAATAATGGAGCATTTACTATATGCAATACTGTAAATGCCCAAAGTATTCTTGTGAGAAGTTTCACCATGGAAATTTTGTAAACCAACAATAAAACGAGAGACTCTGAAGGATCTTGCGCCCACCATTGTCCGACAATTTTAAGTTAATGACAAGAGGATCTTTTTGTCCATTGTTAAATGATTGATTTGTAATTTTGTTTGAAGAATTTTGAATTTGAGCGAGAAAGATCGAAAAAGAGACACTGGAATACACAAAGATATTATCTTTGTAAATTTCAGGAGTTTCAAGACTTCTAGAAACTGTACTTGATGTCGATTGTTATAGTAGAAGTGAAATGAGCAAAGTTAGTCTGAAAGTGAATGTGCGGAGGATACTTTGTCTTCGGTTTGTAGTATTTTGTTGGGGTACTGGAAGCGAAGACAAATCTCTTCGACACTTTGGCATGAGCTATGAAACATACCTAAGATTTTATAATTAGGAACGAATGCTAATTCTGTTCTGTTTACTGTTTTGAGATATCTCTTTCAAGATACCATGCTCGGAAATAGTAAGACGATACACAAATTAATACTGAAGAGATCCGGTCCTTGCAATAATGTTGAAACTTTGAAAGTTTCTGAATCCTGATTATCTCCATTGCATCAAAACACGCAGTAGTCTACAGTTGTCGAGTTGTGACGTTGCCTCACAAGAGTGACGTTCCTTTGTGTAGCCGCCCCGTGGGCAGACGAAACGGTGGGGGCTGTTCACTTGCAACGGCACGGACTAAAGTAAACCGATTTAAAATTTGAAGAAATAAATTTTAATTCGGAATCATTTGAACTCCTTGATATAGAAGGTGAAGGTATGGATATTCTCTATACTCAATATATAGAATATGCCCCACCGTTTGATCCGCCGACACTTGTGATGCAACGTTACAACTCGGGAAAACCGTATTAATTTGAAGCGTAACTTGGATATTCGAATCGGACCAAAAGAGGTATCTTGCACAACTAGGCCCCATGTGGGACCTGTGTACCAAATTTCAGAACGGTCCATAAAGTAGTTCCTGGGAATTCACGATAACAATGTTTCAAGGAGAAATTCAAGATGGCCGCCATGTATTTTTGAATCGGACCGAAAACCATATTTTGCACAACTAGACCCCAAGGGGAACCTGTGTACCGAATTTGAGAAAGATCCATGCAGTACTTCCTGAGAAATCACGATAACAAATTTCATGGGGAAATCCAGGATGGCTGCCTGGTGCCCATATTGGAATTTCGAATCGGACCAGAAAAAGGTATCTTGCACAACTAGATCCCAAGGGAAACCTGTGTACCAAATTTGAGAAAGATCCATGCAGTACTTCCTCAGAAATCACGATAAAGTTTCATGGGCGAATCCAAGATGGCCGCCTGCTGGCCATATTTAATTTTCGAATCCGACTATATCTTGCTCTTCCAGACCCAAAGGGGAACCTGTGTGCAAAATTTAAGAAAGATCCATGCAGTAGTTCCTGAGAAATCGCAATAACAAATTTCATGGGGAAATCCAAAATGGCTGCCTGGTGCCCATATTGGAATTTCGAATCGGATCAGAAAAGGTATCTTGCACAACTAGACCACAAGGGGAACCTGTGTACCAACTTTGAGAAAGATCCATGCTGTAGTTCCTGAGAAATCACAATACCAAACTTTCATGGGAAAATCCTAGATGGCCGTCTGGTGGCCATATTGGATTTTCTAATCGGACGAGAAAAGGTATCTTGCACAACTAGATCCCAAGGGGAATCTGTGTACCAAATTCGAGAAAGATCCATGCTATAGTTCCTGAAAAATCTCGATAACAAAGGGAAAATCCAAGATGGTCGCCTGGTACGCTCATACTATTCAGCTTGTATATATGTGTGCATACATACAGGTAACAGCCTTAGAGGAAGTCCTGGTAGATTTATTTGTGTGCCATACAGATAACCGTCTGAACCATTATCATTTCCTCATAACATGGGGATGGATTGTGCTAGAAGCTGTAAGGGTTCTGTTTGATACCATTAATGTAAATAAAGTTAATCTTATTAGAGCTACATGTAATTATATGTTGTGGTCCCTCAAGTCGTTTAATTTGCATGGATGAGAGAAATCTAAACCTGTCTTTGTCATCGACAAACATAGTATGCGCTGAAGTTCATTCCAAGTTGTGACTTCATAGAGAGACCTTAAACAAAAGGACCTCAAGCATGCATCCCTGCTTGACTTTGATTCATTTTATAGGATATCAGGGATAATTTTATACATGTTATTAAACTTCAGGATGTAATAGCACATGTACAGAATATGCCTGTAGTAAATTACATGTACCTTAATTGTTATTTACAAATTCCCCTATTATTGCCGAAGATGTACATGCAATATTTAGCATTCATGAAGCCTAAATGTACATTGTACCGTTAACTTAATGGGAGGGGGTACAAAACTGGGTTACCCAACTAATTTGGCCGTCAAGTGCAGAATTTTCCAAAATCGTCTAGACATGGAGCCTAGTCAGCTGTAGTAGGCCCCATGGTCCAAATGATATGCATTTATATATAAACTCAAGCTATGCAAGGTCCACATTCTCTATGTATTCCTCTATAAACCCAGGATGTATGAAGTATTTGGGTAAAACAAGAAATAGGTCAAGCTTTTAACCTGCATGGCCACTGTGTCAGCGTTTATATATTGAGTTTGAGAATGTCCCTGTTGTTAGCAGTTTGTTTCTCGTCTGCTTTGATTGGCTGGTCGAATCTGAGCACATTATAATATATTGAATGATGTGAAAAACCATTCAATAATTGGTCACAAAAATATTCAATAATTTTGAGAATATATGGCCTAAAATAATTCAATTTATATGCTTAAACCGAATAAAGAAAAGCGTTATTGAAGATTTTGGTTGATGATTCTGTATTCAACCTAATCTAAATTATATATTTAATATTTTTGAATGGAACAAAGCAAAATGCAATATTTTGTCTGATTTTTGAATGAATATAGTGCATTATAGGACATAAATTGGAATTATTTAATAAAGCAATAGATTGCCTGCCTTAGTCAATACTTTATATTCCATCTCTATCACACATGTCCTTCCTGCACATAATTTCTGCTACACAGTTAGTGATCACCCCATACTCAATCACAGTGCTAATCAGAAGCTCTGACTATATCCTCCCTGCATTCTATATCACCATGCATGGATATAGATAGCATGTAAGGAATTATATTCGCTCAATCGTTTCATGACACCTGATAAATTACCAAAGTATCAAAGAGATAATTCTGACTAATCTATCTAGCCTATGAAGCCAATTGCCCAATATAATTTGTGCTCAAGCTTAATTATATTGTACAACTGTGGTATTAAAAGAAAGTGAATGTAGATATGGTACATGTAGCAAGGCTATTAATCTGAGCTCGCCTGAAATATATGCTATAGAATATGTACTACATGTGGATGTATGCTAGTGGTTGGTCGAGTGGTTAAGATCGCCGACATGCAGTGCTGGTGATCAGGTACCTTATTGTCCTTCGCCTTGAAAATGCTACCAGTCCGTCCTAGTGTCCTTCCGTCCGTCCCAACCATGTTGTGAACGCGATATCTCGAGAACAATTAACTCATCAACTTCAAACTTGAGGGGTGACTTGACATCGGTGAGAAGATGGCTGGGATTGTTTTTCACCAAATTGCGTTATCGAAGATGGCCGCTCTTAGATTCCAACCTTCCTAAAAATGTTGTGAACGCGATATCTCGAGAACAGTTCAACCGATTGACTTCAAACTTGGGGGGTGACTTGACATCAGTGAGAAGATGGCTGGATTGTTTTTCACCAAACTGCGTTATCCAAGATGGCCGCCGTCGGCCATCTTAGATTCCAACCATCCCAAAAATGTTGTGAACGCGATATCTCGAGAACAGTTCAACCGATTGACTTCAAACTTGGGGGGTGACTTGACATCAGTGAGAAGATGGCTGGGATTGTTTTTCACCAAACTGCGTTAACCAAGATGGCCGCCGTCAGCCATCTTAGATTCCATCCATCTCCAAAATGTTATGAACACGATATCTCGAGAACAATTCAACCGATCTACTTCAAACTTGGGATCTTAGATTCCATCCATCCCCAAAATGTTGTGAACACGATATCTCGAGAACAATTCAACCGATCGACTTCAAATTTGGGGGGTGACTTCACATCAATAAGAAGATGACTGGAATTGATTTTCACCAAACTGCGTTAACCAAGATGGCCGCCGTCAGCCATCTTAGATTCCATCCATCTCCAAAATGTTATGAACACGATATCTCGAGAACGATTCAACCGATCGACTTCAAATCTGGGGAGTAACTTCATATCAATAAGAAGATGACTGGAATTGTTTTTCACCAAACTGCGTTAACCAAGATGGCCGCCGTCGACTATATTGTTAGCGAGATATCTCAAGAACAATTCAACCGATCTACTTCAAACTTGGGATGGCTTCACAATGGTGTGACATTTTCCGTCCTTCCATCCGTCCTTCCGTCCGTCCTTCCATCCATCCGTCGAGGCGTCCGTCCGTCCGTCCCAACCATGTTGTGAACGCGATATCTCGAGAAGACGTTTCCCATCCGTCCGTCCTTCCGTCCGTCCGCGATATCTCGAGAACAGTTCAACTCATCAATCTCAAACTTGGGGGGTGACTTGACATCAGTGAGAAGATGGCTGGAATTGTTTTTCACCAAACTGCGTCATCCAAGATGGCCGCCGTCGGCCATCTTAGATTCCAACCATCTCAAAAATGTTGTGAACGCGATATCTCGAGAACAGTTCAACCGATTGACTTCAAACTTAGGGGGAGATTTGACATCAGTGAGAAGATGGCTGGAATTGTTTTCCAAGACGGCCACTATCAGCCATCTTAGATTCCATCCATCCCAACTATGTTGTGAACGCGATATCTCGAGAACAATTCAGCCGATCAACTTCAAATATCTCATAACGTCCTTCCGTCCTTCATACCGTCCTTCCATCCCAACCATCTTGTGAACGCGATATCTCAAGAACAATTCAACCGATTAACTTCAAACTTAGCGGATGGCTGGGATCTGTTAAAAGGGGTTAAATTTATATTATAAATTGATATATATTCAGCTTCATATTTAATATAACTTGATATTTCTCTTGGGTAATTAAATCTTAACTTCCACGATTATGTAATATACGCTCAGGTCAGTGTGCCATGGGCACTCAGCAATATGTCATTTGTCACTCGCATTGACAGGTTAAGGTCACGCCCAACTGGATTGTACTCTACTCAAAAGTGTCTGCCATCCAATGAGAAGCTTCATAGCTATTTAACCAATCAGACAGCTGGATAACAGCATTACCATTTCGGCCCGCCAAACTCAATCGTTAGTCACTTCGGTTCCGTGCGCTCTCCTGTTAACACGTACAATTCCCAGTGGGCCGGATCTTGCCGTCGTCATATGTAAGTATATACTTTGTATTCCTCAATATTCTAATGCTATATATTATAGGTTATTGAATAAACTGTATTTATCATTCTTAAACTACACACAAGTCTCGTTTTGTCACACGATCCGAATCCTTCTTAGTATTCTAAGTTACGAAAGTCCTTTCTGTCTTTTGGTTATCCACTGCGCATCTCAACGTATTAATCTGCTGGAAATCTTCATAACTCTGATAGAACCAGAAAGGCTTAGCGTAACAAGTGGTATCAGTTAGCGTGGTTTGTGATAATAATATACGAGATCTTGTGTGTGTTTTTGTCTGATTTAGTGCAGTTTGTTCAATTCAATTTAAAATGGCTGATAATAATAGCGTACGAGGAATTCCCACAAGTGGAAAGCCCAGCGACGACGGCAAAACTCTTAGATCAGGTACCATAACAGGAGGTCGCGCAACGACAGGGGGCGTAGGTCGGGGCGGTAGGTCAAATACAACTCCGTCTACACCCGGTAACCCAGGTACGGGGGCTATACCCAGGTCTACAACTCAAAGTGCTACCGTTAACACAGGAACCCCAATAACTACAACACCGGCACGTCCAAACACTACAGGAACTAATTTTACCGCTATGCAAACTAACACTACCGTAACTACATCACGTGTTGGCCCAATTCCGGCATACATTCCCCCGGTCATCCAACAGAATTATCCCGGAACTCCAGGTCACACGAACAGCGTTACTGGAAATGCAGGTAATTTCCCTCCCCAAAATCCCGCAATACAAGATCTATTAGTTATGTTTAGGGATGGACTGTCGGCTATCTCAGGCCATATGGAGAGACAGAATCGCGATGCCATGTCGGCAATCAATGTCGCCAACTCACACTCTAATCATCCCCGTGGAACGAGTGGCATACCGGCCCCACAACAATTTACGGGAAATATTGATGATGACTATAACAAATTTTTGGGCCGATTTGAGTCATTCGCCGATTTCCATGGCTGGACTACAGAACAAAAAGCCAAGGTATTTCATATGTATTTATCTGGTGCGGCTGAGTCGTTTTATAGTCGTCTATCTGATGATGTTAAGACAAATTTTCAGGCAATAAAAGCCGCGTTTGAAGCCCGTTATAATGCCGTAGAATTAAAATGGGCGAAAGACCTAGCCATATATTCACGACAACAACGACAAAATGAACCGTTAGAAAACTATATAACGGTCATTTTAGATCTTTGTCGCAAAGCGGGGAAAAGCGAGGAAGAGACGCAAAGTTTCTTCATGCAAGGCTTGAACCCATTTCTGCGCTCCCACGTGGTATTTCAAAAACCTATCGGATTGAAAGATTGTCTGACGAAAAGTCGACTTGCAGAATCGGCCTATCCTTCAGCCCATGCGATAGCCGCTTTAACGGCCATGCAATATGCAACTCCGGTGGCCCCGCCCGTAAATATTTCAAATCACGAGAATCGTGGTTGGAAAATGAGTCGAGCTCAAAATTTGAGAGCTACTGATGGGTCGCCCATATGTTTCACTTGCAGACGGGTCGGACACATTTCGAGGTTCTGCCCTGACAAACAAACACAGGGACCATACTGCAATTACTGCAAACGCGAAGACAGAAATAGGCAAAATCAAAACTCACCGTCTAATAATTAGACAAGGCGATCTTTCAACCGAAATTCTGGACAAAATAACTCAAATTTAAACGCTTAAGTGCTTGTTATATTGGGACGAATAGCGAGCACGCTAAAACAACCGGCAAATGTAGGAAAACAAGAAAAAGACGAAAACGCAGGAAAATTAGACAAAATCCTGTGTTTCAAAATCCAAAAGTAAATTTGGCTGTTTTATTTCCACGATGTGTCAGACGCAGTACACCTTTCATTAATCCTACATTTCCCACGCTTCAAAATTCTAAAGTTAGAGAAAATTCCTTTGTCAGAGAGAATTTTTTGCCTGAATTGTCCCAAATTTCTCAAGAAGTCGAAACCGGTTACTTATCGCAAAATTCTCCAAGTTCAATTAGTGAAAACATTAAACCAGAGCAAGAAAAACAAACTTCCGCGACTCTGGAAATTAAACATTTAGACAAAGCATGTGAAACACATTTAGAGACCTCGACGCCCAACTTGCTCGTTAAAAACACAATTAGCACAGCATCGCAGACCGACTCCTGTAACATTTCTAAAGACCCCAGTTCCAGCAATTTAAGTGCTTTAGAAATTTCAGCTAAATCGACACTCAAGGAAATTGAAGTCCCTTTGATCGTGGAATCACACACTCTCTCCACATACGATGAAATCGGTGAACAATGTACACCTGCAGATTTGCCGATTAAGTTCTCTTTCAGGCCTTGTTTGGGTGTAAGTGATCCAACGCCAGGTGGACAGACAAAGACAAGTGTACTAACAAAGCCACAGGTATCCGAGACACGCAATACAGGTATGGAAGGTTATGATGGGCGTGGTCTCGCTCTCACGGGTTGGCACCAGGTAAGTATGTCGGCATTTGTCCCGCCCATTCTTTATTTCCTTCTCTTCATCCTGATTGGCTTAGCTATTAGAGGTTGTAAAACTGCATGCCGGGGATTTGAATTTATTCAGGAGTACATTCAACCAGCAACCGTCGGTGATACAACACCTATTTCTCCAGCTCCAGATTTTCAAAACTCTGCGGCTAACTCCACCAGGACTTGTCACCCCAAGGTAATTCTTGCTTCTATAGCTAGTACTATTGCAGCTAAAATTGGCCGTTTACCCAGCACTGTTCTTATAGATACCGGGGCGGGAGTTAGTGTTATTAGAGAAGGATATCGGGTTAAAAATCCTGCGCTATCTAGTCAGCCTTTAGCCCCACCTGATCACGTAAAATTACTTTCAGCAAACGGTACGGCCGTTACTATTATTGGTAAAATTTCACTTCCGGTGGAGATAGGCAAATTACAGATTTACCAACAAGTTTATGTCGCGGAACACCTGACACATGACGTCATACTTGGGACAGATTTCTTAACCACCCATGGGGGTCAACTGAATTTTGACGATGCCACGTTCACTATTAGAGGTTCAGAGTCTGTTACTTTGCAAAAGCAGGTCAACTTGTTACAGGACAGTAAAGTATGTGCCCACATTCAGACAACATTACCGCCCTCTTCTCAGACAATTTTCATGGCACAGGTACACGGAAATATTCCTGACGGTACTACAGGGATGTTTGAGCCAAACAAAATGATTTATGCTAAATCAGGGATAGTAGGGGCCCGTTCTCTAGCAACAGTTCGGAATGGGTTAATACCTATACGCATGTTAAATCCATCTGAAGAAATGATTCGAATTAAGGACCCCATGAATCTTGGGCATTTTTCTCCACAAAGCCCAGATGTAATTTCTAGTTTTGACAATGAAAATTCGGACGAATTAGATAATATGGTTCCAGCGTATAATCAAAGCAATTCGGCCACCCCTACAGATCGTCCTAATGTTGATTTGAGCAAAAGCAATATCACGTCCGAAGAAAAAGAAGAATTAGAGAGTTTACTTTGTCGATATAGGGACGTGTTTGCTAATACCGATGAAGAATTAGGCAGAAGTTCAACGGTAAAACATCGCATTGAAACTGGGGATAACATGCCTATACGCCAGAAACCTTACAGGCTAGGTCCAGAACAGCGTAAAGTTGTAGAAGAGCATCTTGGAAAAATGCTAGGCCAGGGCGTCATACGCCCAAGCCATTCACCGTGGGCTAGCCCTATAGTACTGGTAAAGAAGTCCGATAACTCTTTACGTTTCTGCGTGGACTACCGGAAGCTGAACTCTGTGACGTATAAGGACTCCTACCCCCTACCGCGCATAGAAGACACTCTGACAAGTTTGGGTGGTGGGAACGCCGCCATTTTTAGTACTTTGGACCTTCGTTCAGGATTTTGGCAAATTGAATTAGACCCCGAAACTGCCGATAGGACCGCATTCTCGACATTTTCAGGCCTTTTTGAGTGGACAGTCCTTCCTTTCGGTCTCTCTAATTCGCCTTCCACGTTTCAAAGAGCGATGGAAAATGTATTCCGTGGGCTAAATTACAAAAGTCTTTTGATATACATCGACGACCTGATTATATATTCAGCCAACTTCAAGGAACATCTAATCCATTTAGAAGCTGCTTTCCAGAGGTTAAGAGAAGCCAATCTGACACTCAAGCCGACTAAATGCGACTTTGCCAGGGCCGAAGTCAAATATTTAGGTCACGTGGTATCTCAAAAGGGCATAGGCCCAGATCCAGAAAAATGCAGGGCTATTTCTGAATTTCCCCGTCCCCTAAATCTGACAGAGCTTCGCAGTTTCCTGGGCCTTGCAAATTATTATAGGAAATTTGTGAAAGATTTCTCAACCATAGCAGTACCCCTGACTGAACTCACGAAGAAATCAACCCCATACACATGGAGTGAAGCCTGTCAAACTGCCTTTGACAAGCTTAAAACTGCCTTGATGAGTCCACCCATATTAGTTTTCCCTGACTTTCAACAACCGTTCAAACTTTGTACGGACGCTAGCGGGACTGGTGTTGGTGTGGTTTTAGCTCAGGATAAAGATGGTAAAGAAGTTGCTGTAGGATATGCCAGTAGAACCCTGAACAAAGCAGAAAGAAACTATAGCACTACCGAGCAAGAGGCCTTGGCAGTCATTTTTGGAATTCGGCACTTCCGGCCTTATTTGTATGGCCGCCATTTTGTAGTAGTCACCGATCACAGTGCCCTCAAATGGCTGTTTGGTTTAAAGGAACCCTCGGGCAGGTTAGCTAGATGGGCTATGCTTCTACAGGAGTATGACTTTGAGGTGGTTCACCGTGCAGGTAGAATCCACAATAATGCAGATTCTTTGTCTCGAATACCACGTCGGGAACCCCCTGTAACGATCGTTACTCCCGTTACCCCTAGTGACGATGACAGTCCTGACACATTGACGGAACCTAGAGAAAAGCTGCATGCCGCACAAAGAAATGACCCTAACCTTTCCATGATTATTTCTTATTTGGAAAATTCTCAGTTGCCAACCAGTGACCAGGATGCTCGCAAGCTTTTGCTAATGGTAGATCAGTTCCATTTAGACAAGGAGGGTGTTTTGAATCACATAGATCTCCAAACCCGTAAACCTCACAAAGATAAAGGGTTACAAATAGTTATACCCCCATCGCTGCGTGAGGAAGTTTTGACTGCGTGCCATGACGATCCCATAGGCGGGCATTTTGGAGTTGCAAAAACATATGGTAAACTGAAACAGAGGTATTTCTGGCAGGGTATGTACGCTGACGTGGAACATTGGGTCAGTTCTTGCGTAAAATGTAACAAACGGAAATCACCCACATATCGACGGAAGGCACCCCTCAATCCACTTCCGGTTGCTAACCATCCTTTTGATATGATAGCCATTGATTGTGTCGGTCCACTAACTGAAACCGACAAAGGGAACAAATACATAGTGGTAATTACGGACTATCTCACCAGGTGGCCAGAAGCCTTTGCAGTCTCCTCTATTGAAGCCCATGTTATAGCCAGACTTCTGTTTGATGAGATTCTCTGTCGCCATGGCGCGCCAAACAAGCTTCTGTCAGATAGGGGCACAAACTTCTTCTCTGCCCTAGTGCAGGAGATTTGTAAACTGTTCGATATTACCCGTCTCAGAACTAGTTCATACCA
The DNA here is from genome assembly GCA_036873755.1 of Hanleya hanleyi. Taxonomy (NCBI): domain Eukaryota; kingdom Metazoa; phylum Mollusca; class Polyplacophora; order Lepidopleurida; family Hanleyidae; genus Hanleya; species Hanleya hanleyi. Next base: position 28,406 of record JAVTVY010030703.1, read on the forward strand.
CCCACAAACAGACGGTCTAACAGAGCGGTATAACGGTACTCTTGTAAACTGCCTAGCCATGTTTACGAATGCATCACAAAAAGACTGGGATACATATATACCTGCTGTTCTGTTTGCTTACAGAACATCACCTGCCATTGAGAGCACCAATTTGACTCCTTTCCATCTCCTTTATGGAAGGGAAGCTAAATTGCCCATTGATGTGACTCTGCAGGGATCGAATGACAGTCCACTCACGTTCAGTGAACATCTGGACGAGATAAAAGCAAATTTACAAGTTGCACAGTCCCTTACTCGCGACTCGTTACCCAGCATTCAAAGTTGCTAGGCTACGTACCGGGTATTACTATCAAATCAGAGACGTTGCTTTCGCACAGACAGATAGATGCCTATATATCTCAATTAAGATTCCACTTGAGGCTAGCTCTACGTTCTTTGACGTATACAATGTAATGGTCCTTCCTGTACCTTTCAATAATTCTAGTCCTCATACAACACGCATAACGGCTCTACCTAAATATTTCGGAATTACAGAAGAAAAGTTATTTTACACTGAATTTGATCATGACTTTTATTCGACATGTTCAGGTAATGAAGTTAAAAGTTGCGCCACTACTCGATCTATGAGAGCCAGTAATACTTTAACCTGTATTGGTGCTATATTTTATGATAGGCCTCATGATATTCTCTCTCTTTGTGATATCCGATATCAGCCAAATGGTCTCTTTGAAGGTGCTATTGATTTAGGCGATGGCACCTACCTTGTTAGTGGAAGTCAAAAATCCTGGACTATGACATGCATTAATGGACTGTTATCTCATTCTATTGACGGTTGTGTTTTCTGTCTGTTGCAAGTCCCATGCGGATGTGGCGTGACAGCCATGACTTTTCAAATCCCGTATAGATTGAGTGGGTGTCAACGCAATCTTACTAAACCCACGTACCTTCATCCTATAAATCTCCCCGTTGTTCAGGGATTGTACCCCGATAACAAGCTTGCAAATATCCGAGGCAGTGTTACTTTTCCTAACATACCTCATATTATAGTACCTGATTTCAAGCTTGTTAGTCAAAATTGGTCTTCTGTTATGACGGCGGAAACAAAGTTTTCGACCGATTTCAAGAAATTAGCTGCTAAATCCTCCCGTGAGGCCATTCTGTATGCCTCCCAAGCTGATGCTATGTCAGCTGCTTCCAAAGATGATTTCTCCGCAACATCCTGGATGGATGATCATTCGGCTGTTCTGACTTATGTATCTATAGGTTGCAATATCTTTTGCCTTTGCTTATGTTTATATATGTTTTGCAAACAGCGCAACGCATTAGGTCTCATTCCAGTGTCTACGCAGCTGCCATTATCTCATGCTTATCCTGATGTTGCTAGTCATACATTACCACCCTTTAACCTGGAATCCTCCACATCTTCTTCTGGTCAGTCATTTCCGTTTGCATACGACTGTGTTTTTATGCCAAGCGGTTTACTATATTTCTTCTCTGTTCTTATCGTTTTTGTTGCTCTCGGATCTGCTATATGTAGTCTATGGCGTCTGGTGAAACATATTCATTCTTTTGTCCGCCAGTCTCTTCCTTCTTCGGCGTGCAGCTCTGTTCTAGTGCTGCGCATAGCAAATGATTACCAGTGCGCACTCCTACCCATCGCACCATTGAATGTTTGTCCCCAGAATCTGCGTTTGACTCACCGACCCGATAATATTCGGATTTACATTCGTTTTAATTGGATGAAGCCACATGCCTTATTAGAGTGGGGTGAATCTGTTGTCTTAGTTGATTGGACCAATTACCGCACTCACCTTTTACCTAACGTTGCTACAGTACCCATCAGTCAGTATTGGTTGGTCAAACGTATTCTGAATACACCGTATAGCGCCACGTTGGTTGCCCAGCACAAAGATCTTATTCATGCTGTGATCGTTTGCCCCGAACCATCTGCTCCTATGGAGTAATCACCCATGGTTTGCTTGACAAATGAAATGCCTAGCATGCATTTCTATTTAGTCGTTCTGTGAAGTATTTGATATTTAGACGTTGTTGTTTATATGTATTTTTTTTATTTTTGCTATTGTATAATCGTGTATTCAAGTTTTCTTCGAGTTTCTCGTTTCAGGTCTTGCGGAAGTGGTTTCTTGTCTCCTGTGATGTTGGTTGAAGTATCGCAACTAATATGCACTCTTGGTTAACTGGTTGTCATGTTATCTGGTAAAATGTATTGTTATCTGAGTTAATGGAATATGGGTTTATGAAGGTAGCGTTTCCTGTTGGTATAAAAGTGTCTGCTTCCAGTCATGCTCGAAATTGCCGCATCGGCGTATATATATATTATAAGGACTTAGTCTGGGTGCCCCATTGAGGCCCGACAAAAAGTTCCTTCTTGTGACGTGTTTTGTTTAAGGAACAGTATTTATGAAGGTTTCCTTCGGGGACCTTTTTCTTTATCATTGTTAGGTGAGCGTCTATATGGCGGCATTTCCTATTTTGATATTTCTTGTATTGATGAGCTCGTTTTATGTTTATTGTTTTAGTGTATCGAGATCCCGTTTCCATTGGTTCTTCTGTCGACGGTGGAGCCAGCCGGAAACCGGGGGGCTGTCGAGGCTACGACATGTACCATACAGATGATAGAGGGGATAATACGCTACCAGAATCATATTCCAGATGACCTAGTTGTATACACGCCATACAGACGGACGAGGACCACTAAATGCCGATGACAAGATGAAAAGATGTTCGCGTTCGCGTCACATTATGAACTTTTCTCTGATATTGTGAACTTCACGTAACCAGTTTGAAACCACGATTGAACTTTCTGTCAATTCGACATAATTCTATCTTTGCATCCGTGCGTTTGTTCAAAGAGAAGTTCACTGTGTGAAACAATGAGTACATGTCGCGCATATTATTGTTATTAATATTCAATCACAAATGTCGCGATTGTTAATCTTATTTGTTTACACTTGTCGCGCATCTTCCAGTAATGGTTTTACTTGCGCGTCTTATCGATTTCTGCTCTTGGTCGCGTCTCTTATTTCATTGGGAATTGTTTAGCTTAACTTTACAATCGCGGATTTTGTTTTGTAAATAAATTGTCTATTTTTGCTGCTTGTGAACCCGTTAACAAATTCTAGAACAGGTGTTGGTGGTGTGGATTGTGGTCTAAATTTGGCGTATATTTTCAGCATGATAATCCACATTTACATGTATGGAGTTTGTCATAGGGTCCACTTTCATGTTTTCTTTTTCAGCATTTCCTTTTCAGCTTTAGGTAGGGACCACTTAACAAGCCCTTTTATAGAATAATTGTCCACCTTACGCTTTCCTGAAGATATAATACACCGAAAATCCGGCTTCAGGTTTTGGGGCGGAGGTCTTACAATTATTAATGATAAGGAGCAACATTAATTTTCCGTTTCTTTTGGAACTGCTTCATTATTCTTTTCGCTCCGGCCTTATAGGTAGGTACAATTCCCAGTGGGCCTGATCTTGCCGTCGTCATATGTAAGTATATACTTTGTATTCCTCAATATTCTAATGCTATATATTATAGGTTATTGAATAAACTGCACTAAATCAGACAAAAACACACACAAGATCTCGTATATTATTATCACAAACCACGCTAACTGATACCACTTGTTACGCTAAGCCTTTCTGGTTCTATCAGAGTTATGAAGATTTCCAGCAGATTAATACGTTGAGATGCGCAGTGGATAACCAAAAGACAGAAAGGACTTTCGTAACTTAGAATACTAAGAAGGATTCGGATCGTGTGACAAAACGAGACTTGTGTGTAGTTTAAGAATGATAAATACAGTTTATTCAATAACCTATAATATATAGCATTAGAATATTGAGGAATACAAAGTATATACTTACATATGACGACGGCAAGATCCGGCCCACTGGGAATTGTACGTGTTAACAGGAGAGCGCACGGAACCGAAGTGACTAACGATTGAGTTTGGCGGGCCGAAATGGTAATGCTGTTATCCAGCTGTCTGATTGGTTAAATAGCTATGAAGCTTCTCATTGGATGGCAGACACTTTTGAGTAGAGTACAATCCAGTTGGGCGTGACCTTAACCTGTCAATGCGAGTGACAAATGACATATTGCTGAGTGCCCATGGCACACTGACCTGAGCGTATATTACATAATCGTGGAAGTTAAGATTTAATTACCCAAGAGAAATATCAAGTTATATTAAATATGAAGCTGAATATATATCAATTTATAATATAAATTTAACCCCTTTTAACAGATCTCAGAAGAAAGTCACTCATTTTTCGGCACAACTATGCCACCGGATGATCTTTCTCGATCACCCTGTCCACTTTCTTCCATAGACAATTTGCAACATTGTCTTTCACAATTATATCTCCTTCACATCAACAACACCACACTCCTAGCAACAATTTACCATCACACAAAATATATATGGTTATTATATCCCGTGTGTGTGGGAAGCCCATTTCCAGTCCAGCTTTTTGGCGGGGGATCTGCTAGCTACTCAGCTTGTTTTGGTGGTTGCTGGTTCGATCATGCATGGGGCCAGCTAAATGTTCAGCACTAGTATCTGTGCTATATTAAGAGAGTATAATCCCAAAATAACGAAAATAATTTTATACGATCACTTTCTAAATGACCAAAAAAAATATCTGCTCATCTTCATTCAACCAAATCTGCATTTTCCATTCATTGAGTACCAATATACAAACTGGAACTGTCTGGCTTAGTGGTTGTTGCACCTTTTAGGTGCTACCACATGTATACACTACATTTTTAGTTGTATGTCTATTAGAACGAGTTGAGGCCCTTTTGGGGCATACGATAGGAGGACCCTTTATCAGCAGTGCTCTACCGTCTAATTGAGGCTCTGTACAGTGCAAGTCAACCCAGGGATCTGTTTACTGCATTAGTAATTTTCACCCTCAAACAGTAGTACCATTGCTTTGGCTTGCTTGTTCACTGAATTCAGGATCCCCAATCAGCTTCTAGCTGCTGGAGAAAGCTATTTTTTTTTTGTCAAATGATCCATTTTTATATGCCCACCAAAAGTTGGACGTATTATGTGATGGCGGTTTCCGTCCGTCTGTCCGTTCCTCGTGTCCGGTCTATATCTGGGACAGTTTTCTATCCAAAGTTCCAATTGTTGGTGAGTGGATACCCTACGGGGCGATGATGTGTCGCATACCAAAATGAAGGTCGAGGTCAGAGGTCAAAGGTCACTGACCTGAAAAACAGGAAATCACTGAAGTGTTCATGTCCGGTCTATATCTGTGAATGTTTTCCATCCACAGTTGCAATTTTTTGTGGATACGCTAGGTGGAGACGATGTGTCACATACCAAAATTGAGGTCGAGGTCAAAGGTCACTTGCCCCTAAATCAGGAAATCATTGATCATAGACAGTTTTCCATCTACAGTTCTAATTTTTGGTGAGTGGATGCCCTAGGAGGGAACGATGTGTTGCATAACGAATGTAGGTCGAGGTCAAAGGTCAGTATGTGTGACCGAAAAATCAGGAAATTAATAAAAATTTCTACAGAGATACATTAGAGAGACACGATGTGTCACATACCAAAAGGTCAAGGTCACTGTGACCCCAAAATCCTGAAATTGTTAAATATCATGATTTTTTGTGTCCATTGATAAATTACGGGATCACGGTTCGTCATGTACCAAAATTTAGGTCAAGGTCAATAAGCAAGGTCACTGTCACCCCAGAATCAAGAAATCTTAAAAAATATTTTTTTTGTGTCAGTAGATACATTAGGGGGACATGATGTGTCACGTACCAAAATGTAGGTCAAGGCCGAACGTCAAGGTCACTGTGGCCCCCAAAATCATGAAATTCATGAAAATCATGATGTTTTGTGTCCATTGATAGATTGAGGGAAGACGATGTGTCGTCTTAGGTCAAGGTCAAAATTTAGGTCAAGGTCAAAGGTCAAGGTCACTGTGACCCCAAAATCAGGAAATCATTGAAAATAACTTTTTTTCTGCTGGTAGATACATTAGAGGGACATGATCATACCAAAATGTGAGTCAACGGTTAAGGTCACTGTGACCCCAACACCAAGAAATCATTAGAAGTAACATTTTTATATGCCTGTCGAAGATGAGGTCGTGTAATGCGATGTTGCGTTCTATCCATTCATCCATTAACATTTGTTGTCCATGCGATATCTCTAGTTTCAAGGTATGGATTGGTACCAAACTTGAGTATACCTTACTCACATGGCAAAGAGTAGCCATACATTTTGAGATCAATTTGTCAAAGTTCAAGGTCAGTTCCCCAAAACTGAATCAAGTTTAGCTGATTATATGTGTTAGGTTGGAATATTCAGAGTTCTCTCCCTACATGTATATATGGCATTTGTTCTGTGGAGTTGTCTTCCATGTTTGAAACAGCTACATTTAGTTAAACTGTTGTGAAATAAAAACCATACATTTGTTAATTTAACGGGGAGAGAGATCCTTTATGAGCTTCATACCTGTTTATTAACTCAAGAACATAGGTTTACTTCATCACTTTCTTCAACCTTCTTGAAAAATTCTCTCGCCTGAAAGGAATCCATTTGCAGGAAAACTATATTTTCTTGTGTTTGACTACTGTCGATTTCAGTGTGGGATATGTGAGCTCTCGGCTCTTGTTTCAAGGTCAACTAGTTACCAAGAGTTAAGCCCATTTTTATTTATTATTCAATATAAGATGTGATGTATGTTACATTCTCAGAAGCACAAAATCGTGTACCTTTCTCTGGATTGCTAGCTACCAATTGGAATCAAGGCTAATAAACAACCTTGCAATTTGGACCAATGTAATTCCATATATACAGGCGTATATTGAAGCCCCTTGGGCCCTTCTTAACTTTTGTCCCAGTCCTGTGGGCTATTTCGAGCCAATTTTGCGTTGTCTTGGAAAGGTGAGAAAATAAAGCCCCAGCATTTCCATTCAGTGAAATATGATATATGGTAATTCCACTAATTTGACTGCCCAAACCTAACTGGATAATGGTCGATATTTTATCTGCAAATATCTGCTGTCATTTTCCCCATCCTAATAAAATGAAAACACCATATTTTCAAGAGACCTCTTGAACAATAATTGGAAAATCAGAGAAGATCTTCCTGCTGTGCTGTGCTATTCTGTGCCCAATGTGCATGTATTTGGTCAAAATTGCTGACAGAAATAATTGCAGGAGGTTAAAGAACCCAGTAATCCTAAGCTGAATTTCACCCAGGCAGTACATACATGTAGCCAATACCGGTATTTAAAAGGTAATAAAATGTGTGTCCTGCTGAGACAAATTTCTCTAAGAGTGGTCAAGTGTCAACAAACTGATAGCTTAAGACCCTGTTGGCTGGCTGGCTAACAGATTTCAAGCCACTCCATACCCCCATTACGGCCTGGACTAGATATTAATCAGTGGACCAAGTAGGTCAAGTATCAGTTTACTCCAAGCCCACACACATAACTCAGGATACTGTCCTCTTACAAATGTTCTCAAATCCCCTCTTTGAATCATCATGGCATATGTATAATGTTTTACCTGTATTGTAGGCCTATATGAAATATAATTAGGGTCTAATGCAGTCAGAGAATTAGAAACTGGTGTAAAATATAAATGCAGCACATTTTGATATATATGATCTATCTAGGTACGAATTGAGTTCAATCAGTGGAATACGTCTGATTTTATGGAATGGCCATGACAAATAATAGGAAAGTGGCAACTCTTTTGGGGTTGCTGATTAAATAGGGAATATATCGTAGTTACTGTTTATAGGTAATTTGCTGATATTATTTCTATCAATGGGCATATTTTCTCGCCAACTGATTGTAATAGAGCAGATCTAATGCTGCCATTTTATAGTGCTGTCCCACCGAAATATCATGCCGTAGGCAGACATGACACCCCACTCAGTCACATTATACTGACATCGAGCGAATCAGTCCTTGTTCTATCCTCTTAATGCTGAGCGTAAGCGAGGAAGCAACAAGTTCCATTTTTAACTCTTCTGGGACGAAGGCTCGATGGGCTAATGTCATGGACTGATTGTCCTTCGTCCGGTCGTCCGTCGTCCGTCGTGTGTAAACATCTTCTTCTCTGAAACCGCTTGGCCGATTAAGCTGAAACTTGGGGTGTATGTTCCCCCCATGAGTACACCAGAATTTATTCATGTGGTGTCGATATGATTTTAAATATGGCTGCCATGGTGGCCATCTTGAATTTGCCAGTGAAATCTTGTCATCATTATTTTTCAGTAACTACTTGAATTTCCCCATGAGACATTGTTATCCTGATTTCTCAGGAAGTACTGGATGGATCTTTCTCAACTTTGGTACACAGGTTCCCCTTGGGTCTAGTTGTACAAGATACCTTTTTTGGTCAGATTCGAGAATCCAATATGGCTACTAGGTGACCATCTTGGATTTTCGCATGAAACTTTGTTATCTCGATTTCTCAGGAACTACATGTACTGCACGAATCTTTCTCAAATTTGGTACACAAGTTCCCCTTGGGGTCTAGTTCTGCAAGATAGCTTTTGTGGTCTGATTCAAAAATCCAATATGGCCACGAGCTTTGATAGCCTTTCATACCTGTGGCCACCAGGCGGCCATTTTGGATTTCCCCATGAAACAATATCGCGATTTCTCAGGAACTACTGCATGGATCTTTCTCAAGTTTGGTACACAGGTTCCCATTGGAGTCTAGTTGTGCAAGATACCCTTTCCGCTCTTATTTGAAAATCCAATATGGCCACCAGGCGGCCATCTTAGATTTCCCTATGAAACATTGTTATCGTGATTTCTCAGGAAGTACTACATGGATCTTTCTCAAATTTGGTACACAGGTTTCACTTGGGGTCTAGTTCTGCATGATACCTTTTGTGATCTGATTCAAAAATCCAATATGGCCACCAGGTGGCCATCTTGGATTTCCCCATGAAACTTTGTTATCGCGATTTCTCAGGAACTAAGTGCATTGATCTTTCTCAAATTTGATACACGGGTTTCCCTTGAGGTCTAGTTGTGCAAGATAGCTTTTCTGGTCCGATTCGAAAATCCAATATAGCGACCAGGTGGCCATCTTGAATTTCCCCATGAAATTTTGTTATCATGAAATCTCAGGAAATTACTGCACGGATCATTTAGTGTTCAGCGGGGACAAAGTTTGAAACTCATCTATTGCAGTTCTTTAGTGAAAATTTCTTACAGCTACTTTCTCCAGTTACAGCCAGATGAGCTACAGTGCCGTACGTGGCACTATCTCTCAAGTCTTTGGTATGACCCGGCCTGGGATCGAACCCAGTACCTACCGCTTACGATGCCGACGCTCTACCATTAGGCCACCGCAGTGGAAAGTGGAAAATTGATGAGAGTTATACGGTACATGTTTGATCACCTGTGTATGCTAATAAAGTATCAGCAATATTTTGGTAATCTAGTTTTTACTGTTTTCACATTTCCTATTATTATCTCAATGCATTACATCTCTTGTTTCATGCTGCAGATTATGGTTGTCAGTGTCCTGTATGTCACAGTTTGCGGAAAATTGTCCAGCTACCTAGTGTAATTTTTTTTTCAATGATACAATGATGCATGTGTATGCTGTAATTTCGATTGTTTAGAATTTAGATTTAAGTGTGACAGAAAGGACAAATCTTTACGGTGGAATCTAAATTCTCATTTCATCTATCACAAATTGCTATCTAAACTAGATTTTAATGCAAAATGTCAAAGACCAACCAAGCACTGATTAACGATTGCTAAAGTTTTAATATTCGGTTAAGGTCACTGACATATCAAACCACTGGCTTCCCTGCAGTAACTTAAGAGGCGTTTATTCATCATGAATTCAAGTGGGGCAAAGAAACTTCTTCAGGCTGTTCTCCTGGAATCTGTTTCCCCCCATTCAGAGCTAAAATAATATCCACTCACCATGTCCAAGTTTGAAGACTACATGTATCAGTCCAATAGGTCCAAATACCGGACACGAAAATGAGGGGGCGAGGTATTCAATCCCTGAAAATATATTGGGCGAGGGGGGTCTTCATTACCCTGGAATATATTGGGGCGGGGGGGCGTCTCCATTACCCTGAAATATATCGGGGGAAGTAAACAGGTAAATATATTGGGGGAGGTAAACAGGTAAATATATTGGGGGGTATTTTTAAAAACCATCCAACGGGTACTTTTAAAACGATTTACTTGATTTTATGGGCGGAGTGGATGGTTGTTATTTGGTGGGAGTGGGGGGGGTTCTGTGTGAAATGCATTTGGGGGGGTCAAAAAGAATTAATATTAGTGAGGGGGGATGAGTGTGGACTATAATTTTATTATGGGGGGAGGGTATTCCTTGCCTTAGAAATATAATAGGGGGAGGGGGCGGGGGGCTTCGGTCAAAAAAAAGAATTTACCCGAGGGTTTTTTACATTTACAAAACCATCCACAGGGGGAGTGCCTTTTAAAATTGCAATGGCCCATTCGGACCACGGATGGTTCACCTCGAAGCTAAAATTCCGTTCCAGTGCCCCTTTTCCATTATTTGCTGTCTGCGCATGTTAGCCATATCCCCTACTTCTATGACACACCGGACCAGTCGGACTGGTCTCTCAGTCTCTCAAGCACACCACTACGCACCCCTAAAATGACCGCTTTCGTTATCACTCGTACTGATGACGTCACAGATGACATGGAAATCTCTCAAGCCGTGGTCTACACCACGAGAGCTTCAAGATGACACCCTACAATATTTGGATGATATATAGGACCTCAATTTCTCATATATACCCCTGCGCACCTCCAGAATGACCACTTTACTTACTGCACCCCAACTGCGCATGCGCAGATTGGCCTGAATTCCAATAAAACACGCCTGTCTGACGATCCCACGAAAGATTCACTAGGATACCCCAACCTGTCCATTTGGACCAAACATGGGTCCCTTGATTGCCCGAACATGTCATTGTCCACACCCAAAATGACATTTTTTGTTACTACTGCTCAACTGCGCATGAGTAGCACGATGCGACTTCTAACAAAAAACATACCATTCGTCGTCTACATGCAGAGAGTTACAAGGTCCATCTACCCCAAACCTTCCTTCACACCCTCAAAAAAGCCTACTTTGGCTACTCCTCCTACTGATGACGTCACCAATGATGTCACAGATCATGTGGAGATCCCTCAAGTCGTGGTCTACATACCGAGGGCTTCACTTTGATACCTCAGACGACGCATTCGGACCAAGTTTGGTCCCTCAATCGCTCAAGCACACCTCACGCATCCCCAAAACGCCCGCTTTCCCTACTATTCCTACTGTTGTATGTATGGTCCCTGTGTGACGTCATGCCCCAAAAATAGTGATAGTATCTTGTAAATATTCGATGCAGCAATCAATGCTGACTAATATGTGACCAACATTATAAAGATTGGATAATAATTATGGAAGATAAAACTATTCTTGTAACCCTACCCTCTATTGTCACAAAAAATGTACTTTTTAACACAGGGGTAATTTCACAGTGATTAAAGGGGTAGTGAGTCCCAGTTTATCGACTGTTAACAAGTTGTCTTCTATTTGACATGTCGTAAAGCACATAAAAAACATAGTTTCGGTCTGTAGTGGGGGGGGGGGAGAGGGTGCAAGGTGACCCCTAGTAGCTCACGGACTATAGGCTCCGCGGCGCGGTCACGCGAACTCGCAAACCCAAAAAGGATTGGCATAATCACAGTGGTCAGCATAGTAAAAATATAAGGCCAGTTCCTGCAAAGACTTATGTAAACTGGGAGTTCTCAATGTACGTACGTCTAGAATATTTTCACAATTGTGATCAAGGAACTTTTATTTCAGTTTGCCTGTTAAAATGTCACGTGATATTAATAAGCGAATCCAGTCATAAAAAAAATACATTGATCATTTGTGTAGGTATACTAAAAATAAGCCTGAAAATTTGGAATAAAATTCCTTCTTATTTTAACCCTATCTGCCGTGGGCGATTTGGGGTGTATCGCAGCCTTGGGGAGGTGGGGAATTACCCCCTATATACTTTCACTATCGCTACGGCTAGAGCGATGAAACTTGCCAAACTATATCTTTGAGTCAAGTTCTACTAGAAAATGTAAAAAATCCAAGTCATTTTCAAAAAGAGCATTTTTGGACGAAAACTGCTTAAAGGTGAACTGAAAAGCTTTGCAATGTTCTTTTAAAATGTCATCAAACAAGAACTTCTATAGTTGTTGCAAATATGTGTGGTAATAGTTTTGTGGATTATTGTTTTATTTTGGGCATATGAGAAGTCAAAACTTATACCACCAGAACACGACTGCCATAACTTTTAAAAACGTCATCGCTTGCCTCCCATTGTTTTGGAACGTCATGACGTTATAGTGGTCCTCGCTCATTCATCCGACGTAGCATGACGTCACATTTAAATAAAACTTGAATGAAGGGGACCGCTACAGCGTCATAGCGTTCTACAAACCAAGAGAGACAAGCGATGCAAGTTTTCAAGACGGATTAATAACAGGATAACTTAAATATTGTTATTAGTACACGTATACAAGTTATGTCACATAAGACAAGATGTATATAAACAACATTTTAGATGAAATTAAAATCTTTGCAGTTCACCTTTAATAAATTAGTAAATAATAATCTGATTTGAAATAAAATAGGTTTTACCCACTTTTCCAAACAGAAAAGCAACATTTTCAAGAAAAATGACGAAAACATCACCTTTCTGGCACCCCACATGGCCACCATTTTGAATTTACCCATGATCCTCTGCTCGGGGGGTCATGCAAATAGGCTCAAAATGACCCCAATATGACAATCTAAAAAGTCACGGAGTTTCAGCTCTCAATTTTTGTCGTTCCGCAGATAGGAGAAGAAAAAAAACGGGGGGGGGGGGAGTGCCCCCCGCCCCGGCCAGATAGGGTTAAATCATACGGTGTCTGCACACCATTTTTAACCGACCAGTGGTTCTCTCTTTGTGGGATATGTGCATAGGTGCAAAATTACCTCAGTATGACATGCTATAACATCCCGAAGTTAATCTGTTGTCGTTTCGGTGATAGTATAGTAAGTTCGGTTGGGACCTGCTACGGTTAATGTTTTAGTGGAACGATGTGAAAAAGACACCTTGTATCCATACATATATGTAGTGGAACTGCACGAAGAAAGCTTACACCTATTCACCTAGTAGGATTTTCACCGATCAGCTCAAAATCCGAGCACTGATAAACATTCAGTTTATTTTACACCATCTTCAGGAATGATGAGATGATGCACAGTACCGGTTCATATGTGTGGAATATTATGAATACATTGTCATTATTCCAAGATGAGAAAATAGCATTCAATACCGTTATTGTTTAAATAGGAATTAATCAGTCTTCGAAGTTGTAACATAATATTATTATCATATACACACTCATAAATTTTCAAAAAAAACAACATCCAATCATGAATTCGGGCAAATCGCCAGGAATATTTACAAGGTGTAATGACAATTATGAAGAAAAACACGTACCGTTCTTAATTATAAACTCCATGAAATTTATTGACATAACATACGGGACGATATAGCTGTACAAGAGTTCAGTAGTGATACGTCTGTAGAGCTGTACAATAGTTCAGTAGTTATACGTCTGTAGTGCTGTACAAGAGTTCAGAAGTGATACGTCTCTAGAACTGCACAAGGGTTCAGTATTGGTACGTCTAAACATGTATTTCACCTACATTTACAGACAATCTTGTCAAATTATATGCTAATCTATTCCTTTCGTTCAAAGTTCAAACATTTCTTTACAATGGAATGCAGAAAAATGACCTTTTTAATTGAAGCTTTCCGAAAGTTCTGACTGCAAGCAAGCAAAAGGAAAAACTTGACACCAAAACTGCAGTTGTACAATAATTGCATGACTGCGAGTATTATATTTGTCATGGGGCTGATGAATACAAACACGCCACTCAAATACTGAACAAGGAACGACAGACGTATAACGTAACTTGGAAAACTTAACATTAACTTGGTGAGTGAGATAAAGAGTAAAATCTTGACGACTCTGATTTGCGGTCGCATGAATTCTCTCCTGTTGCCGTTCAAAGTCTGTCGATGATAAACCTGTTCGAGGTTGCATATTCTGGTAAAAATAACGAATTTGATTCTGGATACCAACACAAGAATTGCAATAGATGGAAGAAAGTGAGAAAGGATGGAGTGGCTAACAATAATGAACGGCCAGAGCCAGAAGTATTCGATAGCTGGGGAGCATGTGCTGTCCAGGGACGTTAGTAAGGCAGAGCAGTATATACCGGTGGCCCCAATAGTCAAGCCTACAACCACCATTCTTGCGCGCCCCTCTGTACATAGGTCAGTGAAATATGTCGGATGACATATCGTTATATAAACATCCAGGGTCATGCAGACTATGCTCCATACGGACAGGAAACTGCCGATGTATGAGACACACATCATCAGGTGACACCATCCAGTTCGATTCGTCAGAGGGACGCATTGGACGACAATATATGGGCCGCATACAGTCAATAGGAACACCGTATCTGATACCAGAGCACTCAACATGTAGACACTCAAGGACGATTTCCTCATCTCTTCGCCTGCGTATATGCATATGCAGAGTATATTTCCCACGAAGCCCAAAGCTAATACCACAGGTATGACATATGCACGCAGGTGGTGTATTATAAGGAGGTGGTACATTGTTTGTGTCTGGGGTATTAGTCCTCCATTACTTATATTCAACTCGCTTGAGTTGAAAAACTCCACAAAATCCATTTCCAACGTTGGTGCCATTGCGCCGATTTGATAAACCTGTGAAAATAAAACCAGAGATATTGAAACTACTTCAACGGATTAGTTCTATACAATATTGCGTGCTACCCTCAAACGCATGGAATTCATTCATATAGCACAAGCATAACATTCTAACACATTTTGTGAGCCCATTCTATCTGTAACGGGTGACAATAGATAGAAATCTGTGATCTGTTGTAGTTATTTCATGGACAAATCACGTTGTGCTTTCGTCCAGGGGAGTAAATCATGCCATTAGAATATGGCATAGGTGGACAAATTATGATGGACTTCTTCAAATGGTAGTTCATTGTTCAAAATACGAGAAGTTCAAGATGGCGTCCAGAACACCACTCTGTTTGGAAATTGATTATCACAATGTTGTTGTTTTTTTGTTGAAATCGCATATTTCAATCTTGATGTGGTCATAGGTCGGTTTGCTTCGGAGACAAGAATATTTTCATAAAAAACGTGTCATCATTTGTAACCATGATCTAATAGACATCGAGAAAAGAGGATATGAAACTGTCTCAATTGATAGTTTAGTCTATATATTGATAGGCATGATCTCTATCACGGTCATTTCCAGCCAATTTATCAAATTCAAGATGGTGGCCAAGCGTAGTTCTTAAAAATTCTGGGTTTTTTTAAAGCGCCCGAAACAGGATGCAATTCAACTAACATATTCAAGAGTTTTAGGAATAGAAATTCTCGAAAAAAGATGAAAGTGATGACTTCCGTTGACAGGAAAATCTTTGAAGGAAAAATCGAAATAATGGAATTTCTAAAGACCCCTATTGACTGTTTTGAATGATACCTCTGCTACAGGGATGACCCAGAGAAGCACACAAATGCACACTACTCATGGTGAACTGTAACTTAGAGGAACAATTCCAAAAATGCTAAAAACTGTGACTGTCACAGTCGCCAGAGCGATATAAAAAACAAATATTTTTACGTATTCTTACTCCCAAAACGATCTAAAACGTTCTCATCTCGCGACATAATGGCAATATTAATACTGAAGACTTGTGTGTGTCATTATTACAAAACCAATATAATGATGTCCAGAGTGGGAAATGGGGAACACAAGTAGCTGTGTTTGATGTACTTACATGTCGACTGCTTACAATTGTAGCGAATTTCCACTGGGGGTAACTTTAACCGTTAATTTACTAAGTTTGCATTTTCGCTGCCACTACTTCAAAGTAAGTTATTCTCGTATCTCTACCTCCTCTCGTATTCCCTTATTAAAGCGTCTGCTTGTCGTATTACTTGTCTTCCAGTTAATTTTGTCTTTTAAAGAGGTAGTAGCGTGATTGAACATCACAATCACATGCAACAGTTTATAAAGGCTTTTCAGTTCAGTCTAGTGAAAAAGATGAAACTGCGAAATTGACTAAGATTACGTCGGATAACGCGACCAGGTGTCCATGACGCCATGCTAGAAGCTGTCACAGTGCAATAAGCGTTCAGAGATAGTGTGTGACGTTACAACCCGTCACGTCAAGCATGCCAATGTACGTTTGGCAAGGTCATCTCGGGCACTGGAGCCAAGTGCAGGTGTTGTCGTGTTTTTTAGGGAATGTCAGAAGTGAGATTTCAATGCCTGTGATATTAAAAATTGAAGTCACAGAAAAACATTCACCGTAGTTGATCTCAACTACTAAATAACTTTTATCAAAATATGTTCCTAAAACTTTGTCTGTTAACTGTGTCCTGTTAAAGTGATCGTAAGCCCTCAAGTAAAGTTTCCATCAAATGAAAGACCATTGCGAACAGTGTCGGAAAATATTTATTGTAATTTTTTATGATTTTATTACGCAGAGAAAACTGCAAATAAAGCATGGTATTCTATGGTGGTCTCTTGCAATCATATTTAGGTCCAGTGACGTCACGCTGCCTTAATACATATATTTTAAACTGTGTATGCACTTTCCAATGCTTGATTCAAGTTTAAGGTGTGTAAATTTTGAGTTTCAACACAGACTCACTGTTCCAATCATGAAATGTTTCACCAAAATCGGGGAAATTAAATGCAAGATTCAGGTTACCATCTCCCAGAGATCAAGCTTTGAAAAGTGCATACAAAGTTTGAAATATATGTATTAAGGCAGTGTGACGTCACAGGACCTAGATATGATTGCAACAGACCACCATAGAATACCAGGCTTTATTTGCAGTTTACTCTGTGTAATAAAATCGTAAAAAATTACAATAAATACTTTTCCCACACTGTTTGCAATGGTCTTTCATTTGATGGAAACTTTATTTCAGGGTTTACGATGACTTTAACTTCACCTGTTAATTTCTTCCTTTAGTCTCTGTTGATTTTCATTCGTTACTTTGATCTGTTAACTTCTCTTATTTTCTTCACCTGTTAACTTCTGCTTACTGTATCGGTCGCTGATAGCTTGTTATTTTCATTTGTTTACTTCTCTTGTTTGCTTCACCTGTCCTTGGTAACTTCTCGAGCTGGATTACTCTAAGGAGACGTCGCTACCAGGTAGGTTCGTAGGACTAAAACCTTTTTCACTTGCTAGAGCTGTAACTCGTCAAGTCAGAAGGTCTGGTCTCTGTCACAATTATTTATGATACATGTATCTTACTCTTTCTTATCTTTAAAAATCATCAATTGTTTGAACAAGTTCTTTAAATTGAACATCAACAAGTCTTGAATATATTTACAGGAAGTACAACATCAAATGGTATGCCAGTTCTGATCCTACACTGCCAAAAATACCCTACTTATTTAAGATATAATGCCCTAAAATTTTCTTGAAATAAGATAATTTTACTCAAAATAAGTTAAATTTTAAGAAAATTTTTAAGATTATTTTTCGTGTTGAAGTAAAATTTGGAGTGGGGTAAGTATATTTTACTTAAACAAGAAAAAATTCAGAATTTTTATTGAAACAAGATTTTTTTAAGAAAAATCCTCAACTTTTTCTTGTTTAAGCAAAATATACTTACCCCACTCCAAATTTTACTTCAAGAAGAAAAATAATCTTAAAAAATTTCTTAAAATTTTACTTATTTTGAGTGAAATTATCTTATTTCAAGAAAATTTTAGGGCATTATCTTAAATAAGTAGGGTATTTTTGGCAGTGTACAATACTCTATCGCTAATATTGGCTCCTATGGTGAACGTTCCTAGGGTAATCTCTTCCGGTGTGATATTCAGTGGTGAGACGTAAAAGTTTCTAGATTAATTTCTTCAGGGGTGATATCACTATATATTGTAATTGCCTGTGGTTGACCAACTTGTTTCAGGTATCTGAGGCTCTCTCAGGATTGCTGTGGATATCTATGGCTCGCTGTGTTTTTGTCGATTTATTGCTTTAATTTCCGCTTCATGATAATTTTTTACTTAATAAATTTAGATGAAACTTCACTAGTGTTGGATGTGTTGGTATATGAGTCACTAAGACGTGTTCAAGTTTGCTTTGGATGAATGTGGCTGACTGTGGATGACTGAGGCTCGCTGTGGGTAGCTGAGGCTCGATGTGGCTCTCTGTGGATGGCACTGAATTTATTGTTCCAATTCCCTCTCATATTAATGTTATTTTGTACATTTATGTATAACTGGACATGTCCAGAATATCTCAGTATATAAATTACTAAGATGAGATCATGGAGGTTCACGAAGAAGTGAATTGATATAACTAAAGCATCTAAAACTCGTTCAAATAATATTTGCAATAAATTTCACTTCTTTTCAAAATAATGTACTGAGTTGTTATTCAATGCTAATTGTTTTTGGCCCATACATCGCTAATAAAACAACCATACTTGGTATCTGGTTTGCGAGACTGCATCTATATATGTAAAATTTTGCCGAAAGTATCAAGTGATTTATTACACCAGGGGCGTCTAAAATGTCGAATGCAATATGCATAGGCGAGAGAACAATATGACAGTCAAAAGGTATTAGCCAGTCGCCTAATTCCCTCTACAGTTTCACAGTGAGAACATGCAACTACAAGCGTCTGGTCCGTCATTCATAATTCAGCCGTCGTCCATTAAAGAATATCCGTGCCCATAATCCAAAGACCTATTCTATATTCCATATAACAGTATTAGCCCCAAATTCAAAAGGACAATCATAGTATACATAAACACAGGTTAGTTTTCTGCAACAGAGAAGCGGTCAACAGTGTTTAATAATGCCGGCAAGACATCATGATGTTCCAAATATATCAAATCCGTATCGCTGATCAGTATTCTTAATCCATAATAATCGTTGTAAAGTCGTCATATGGAGAATGATGTATCTCAGTCACACTTTGATTGTGTCTGTTCCTATGAGCACCATACGGAAGTACATACGTTCATACGGCCCCTAGTCCCGGGTTAAGCGGAATTAGACACAAGTTACGAAACGTAACGCCATAGGTCTTGCACGCTGAGCTCGTATTTTGCTATCAGCATGCGATATGCATAACCAAATTTAAGAAGTTTTTTGGGGAGGCGCTTTGTGGTATAGCCCTGTTTATAAGGTCTGCAACAATGTTTGTGGCGTTGATTAAACTTGTCACATTTAGCACAGGATCTAGCAAAAGCTACTAGACGAGATATGTATACGCCATATGCAGGTCCCAGTGGAATATTACTGCCTAGAAAGGGATAATTTACGATGTCGAAATTGTAATCATCTCTTTTGTCATAAAGTCGACGAGAGAGAATGCCCGCTTCACTTTTATAGAGATATAGATCTAAATATGATATGCCTGTGTGGCTATCTGTAGTTTCCTTCAAATCCAGTGAAGGTGGATATATATTCTTCACTGCGTCATTTATATAGCGATTTTCCACAGCGAGAAAATCGTCTAAATAGCGTTTGGTGAATGAGAAGGAATGGGCTTTAAATGGATCGGTTTTTGAAAGCGCCTGCATATAGTTATATTCATAAGACAACAGATGTAGGTCAGCCAACAGGGGTGCACAATGAGTACCCATTGAAATACCTATTTGCTGTTGATATATTGTGTTGCCAAATTCCACATAGATACTTTTAATGGGAAATTCAAGCCACTCTATAAACAAACATCACATGAATGATGTCTCTTGTATATAGTAGAGCTAAAGGATTCTTTATGGCTTCCGACATTAATATTTCTACGATCAGTTTTCTTGAACACAGATACTATTAATGAACTTCGACGGTCAATAAGGCCCTCGTGAGGGATTGTAGTATAGACAGTCGAGAAATTCCACGTGGATACATGTTTGCACGGTATGTGACCTTTAGCATCAAGTTCTTCCGTAAGACATTTTGAGTTTTTCAATATCCACATACATTCAACGCCAGAGTTTTTAGAAATATTGGCGTAATACCTTTCCCAAAATGCTCTTACCTCCTGAACAGGGCTGAAAGAAGCTTGGTGATGCAGCTTCTACAACCAGCTATGAATCTAACAAACAAGGTAACAAACAAGGGTAGAATACTTTCGGAGTTGTTTGAACAGAAATTGCATTTATCATGGTCTACTAACTTGATTTTGAATAAAATAATTTTGTGCCGGGTTTCAAGTATGGATTCTCTAGAACCATCGTGACAAAGTGTAGTGTCGTCAGCGTTTTGAGAAATTTTGAGCTCCTTGTCGAAAATATGTATTCCTTTGACCTTTTGGTTATTTCTTACTAAAATACCTAAAATTTCCGCGCAGAGTAGACAAATATAAGGGAAAGGGGATCACGTCGACATCCTCTTCCTAATTTGAAGCGGGATGAAATGTGACCGTTTTGTATAACACAAAATTCTGTATCTTTGTAAAACATTGTTATCCATCGTTGCATTGAAGGCCCAAAATTAAATATATCTAGAACTTCCCAAATAAATTTCCAAGAGACCGTATGAAATGCCTTTTCAAAATCAATTGCTAGGCTCATACCAGATATGTTTTGTGACTGTGTTTCAAAAATGATATCATTTAGTAATCGATATTTCCCCCTTTAAACCTCCCAGCTACATATCCTTTCTGGTCATCTGATATTATGCTTCCAAGGACAGGTTTTATTAAGGTCACCCCCCGAAGGGGAGGGGGCCTTATTGGAATGGGTTTAGTCTATGGGTCAGTCGTGCTTGGTTTCCAAGAATTTCCGAGAGAACGAAGCAGAATTCATAGCTTAACCCCCTGGATAAAATGGAGAGGAGGTTTATATCTAGCTGGGGATTGAATTTGGGCGGTCTCAGATGAACGGAATTGTGTATTTCAAGCCCAAATAGTTCATCTAAAATTGTAATCCGGAAGTTTGAAAAAAGGCAGTTGCAACAACAACTTGCGCGGAAACGTCTTTGCGCATACTGTAAAATGAGCTCTCGCGAGACTTTTACGAGATTGCCGAGATAGCCTGACATCGAAGCTCAAATAAGAGGGATATCATGAATCAGGGCTTCGTTTTGGGCGGTTGCGCACGCGCACGTACCGCTCGCCTAAATTTGTTGTGAGGTGCGCTTTTTATCGCATTCGTAATTAGTGCAAACTTGTCATTGAAAATTGTCTCCTGAGATTTGCTTCCCGACTGTGGTATAACATGTGTTGTTGTTGTAAGCGAAGATGAAAGAAGTTGTCGAGTGATTGCCCGTGTGGACAAGTGAATAAATGTTGGACAAATTGTAATTGTATCACCAAATGTTACAAACCACTGAGTCTCAGATAAATTGAATCCCTTTGCTCGATAGAGCAACAAGCACGTGGAAATCCCCTTCGATCAGAACAAAGCTGATTTGATTGCTGTATGTCGGGAACCCTCAGAAGCCTGATAGTGCATGATACTGTGGTAGCGACGGCAGGTTTCCGAATGTTTTTGGGTCCCCAAGTCCTCAATAAGATTGTTTTGCGTGTAGATGATGAACGTTATGTTGTCATTGATCGCAGTTTTGTGAATGGTGACTGAAAATGTAATTTATGAAACCAATAATTGAAGATAAATATATATTTAACTATCGAATGATTTGCTTAAAGTAAATACTTTCAATGGACATTTTACTGAAATTAATTGATGGGGAGTGATTGTTTTCTCAACTTGCCTTTTTTATTATTAAACTAGACTCAGTTAAACAGACTTTTATTAATCAATAATTAAAAAAAAATGTTTCTTTCCAATGTGAATAAATCATGTGAAGTTCTTTAACACAGCTAACTACAATGTGTCTAGTTCGGTTTCTTCAATTTTTAAATCACTCTTTGCATTTGCATTCACCAACACGAAGCCCTGATGAAAACTTTTGACAGGTGATGTATCAGTCTCTACTAAAGGCGGGGAGGGGGACTTCATACTATAGGTGACTGCTTCAAGTTAATAAATGTTAACTAAAAACTCAACAACTGGAAGCGAATGGTCAGAATTGAAAATTAGTTCGAAAACGAAAGTAATCAACAACAACAACAACAACAACAACACGTGTAGACTACTGTAGCACGGTGTCATTTGACAATCTAATTACCGGTATGCCCTGGGGATATATCGATAGCCACGGAAGTCTTTCCGTCTGTCTGTCTGTCTGCCTGGCTGTCTGTCTGTGTCTCTGTGTGTCTGTCCGCCAAATCGTGTCAACGCAACTCCTCCTACACTTTTGATACAGTTCACACGAAACTTGGATGTTATCGGCACAGTCTGGAGATGCGCATCTGCTCTTCCTGTTGACGGAAGATTTTGCTTTCCTGAGTTATTGCCCTAACATTTCAACATACTGTAGATTAAATATATCATCTTGTCAATGCAACTCCTCCTGCACTTTTGATACAGTTCACACGATACTTGGTGGATGTTATCGGCACAGTCTGGAGATGCGCATGCGCTCTTCCTGTTGACGGGGGATTTTCTTTCCTGAGTTATTGCCCTTTACATTTCAAAATACTGTGGATTAAATTATATCATCTTGTCAACGCACCGCCTCCTATACGTTTGATACGGTTCACACAATACTTGGTGGTTATTATCAGCACAGCCTGGAGATGCACATCTGCTTTTCCCGTTGACGGAGGATATTTCCACGCTGAGTTATTGCCCTTTACAGTACAAAATACTGTAGATTAAATGATATTATCTTGTCAATGAAACTCCTCCTACACTCCGACGGACCAGACGCTTGATTTTTCCTAGCGGAGTTATTGCATTTTACAGTTCAAAGTACTGCAGATCCGTCTGTCCATATTTCTTTTCATCGCAACTCCTCCCACATGTACACTTTTCATACGGTTCACACGATACTTGGTGGACATTATTGGCACAGTCTGAAGATGCGCATGTGCTCTTCCCATTGATGAAGGATTTTTCCTTACTGAGTTATTGCCCTTTACAATTCAAAATACTGTAGATATACTTGATACCTTATCAACGCATCTACATTTTCAGATACATGTAGTGGTGGGTGTTATCGGTAGGAAGTATGTTGAACGTATCTGCCAGGAAGGCATTGACAACGAGTCTGGGGAGTAAAGATGCGAATCTTCTGTTCATATATTGGGTATTAAATAAATAATGCAATCCTACATGTACTATAATATCTGTACCAGTCTAAAATGTTGGATGGCCTTTCGAAGTCCATGAGTTCTAGTTCTATTAGCTATTGTTGCCGTTCTTAATTTGTATGTCACATTTAATAAAGATATTGGCCTCCAATTTTTAAGATAACATCTTTCCTTCCCTGGTTTTTGGAAGACACGTTATCACTCCAAGTTGTTGTGTTGTTGATAATTCCCCACTATGATATGCAAAGATTATTGATTTTAATAATATTTCACCCAAGTCTATCCAAAAGAATTTAAAGAACTCAGCTGTATATCCATCTAACCCCGAACTCTTATTACATTTCATATTTTTTAAAGTGTCTAATAATCAGATTCAGTTATTTCCCCTTCCAAAAAATGTTTTCTGTTAATATTTCAAAATCGTACTCTTTCAATACATCTCGAGCTGACTGGTCTTTTCGGTTCCCGTTTTTAGAATAAAGATTTTCATAAAAATTCACTTTGACAATTAAGGATTTGATCTTGATTTGTGATTATTTGATCTCCTACTCTTATCTCTTGAATAGATTTATTAGTATAACTTCTATTATCTAAGTTGCAAAAATAAGAAGTTGATTATTCCCCTGACTCATACCATCTAGTTTTAGATCTTATCACCTTTCCCTCTTCTGTATTTTTCCTAATTTCCTCTAGTTCTATTTTGATGCATTTGCCTCTCTGATCTTCCAGTTCTCTAGCCGTTTTCATTTTAAATGATGAATATGATATTATCCCTCCCCCCCCCTTAGATGAGTAAGCATTGTTTCCAGTAGCAACTGATCTTTTATCATATATTGTAAATTATGTATATTACTCCTTTCTACAAATTTCGGGTTATATGGAGTGGCGAAGTACAAACATTTAATATGATCAGTATTGTCTTTCACTAATTTCACAAATGTATGATATTTCAATAAAGAGCTGTTTAACTTCCAATATACTCTTCCCCTTGTATGTTCCGAAAAAAAGTTAAGCCTAGACTGACAAAAGAA
Source organism: Hanleya hanleyi (assembly GCA_036873755.1). NCBI lineage: Eukaryota > Metazoa > Mollusca > Polyplacophora > Lepidopleurida > Hanleyidae > Hanleya > Hanleya hanleyi. Next base: position 52,758 of record JAVTVY010030703.1, read on the forward strand.
TAGTCTGTTTTTAGCTTGGATGAATATCACTTTTGCTCACAAAAGACCTAATATTTTCTGAAATTAGCTAAAAATCTAATCGTGCCATCTTGATTGGATTTCTTCGGAACCATGTATATGCCTTTCTATTTTCATTAAATATCCTAAGTTAGTCTTCAATTTCTAACTCTGTAATCATCTCGAAGACTTTATCTCTCGCTTTGGGGTCATTTATAAGCTTGTCATTATAAAGATCTTCAGTGCTAAGAACTAGTTTCTAATCGTCACAGATTACATATGACGTTCTATCAAAATCAGTCAGACATTTCACTATGTGTTCATAAAATTTAGGGTAGATACTTCATGTAGGAAGCTATTGTCTGACTCTTTGTATCGCTGTAAAGGCTCAAGTCTAGATACATTGTTGTCCACAGACTTGGCTATTGTATGCACTGTCTCCTGATTCGTACATGGAGTATGAACCAAATTTAGGGTCCTCTTTATTCGGGCCATACAAATTAAAGGTCTAATACTATTCTTTGTCCAAAGATTTCGATTTCAATCATAATATAGCTGCCATCTAAGTTATATTCTTTTGTTTTAAGAACTTTATAATCTAGATTGTTACTGAATACAATTGCAACTCCCCGCGGCGATGAAGACTGACCGCAAAATTCTGCATTCCATCCCGATTCTGACCTTGCACATCCCTTCAGTTTCTTGTCAATGTGGGTATCTTGTAAACAATAAATGTCGCACTTTTGTTACCTAAGCCATTCAGAAATGTCTCAACGTTTGTTGAAGTCTGCTAGGCCCTGGCAAATCGTGGCGTCCACCTTTACTCTACTTCTGTTAGACATTACATAACATCGGCCGTGACTTAAATACCCGCAAAGCCATGTTCATGAAGTGAGACGGCCCATTGTTATTCAAATTTATATTTTCCCTTACCACGATAAAGCGAAAGATTACAAGGATCCGGTAAGGCTATTGAATCCGTCATCGATGCCAATCCTGGTAGAAACGTGGTAATTATCGGAGATTTGAACGAAGACTTGTTTGACAGCTTCCTGCATCATTTAAAGGACGTAATAGCCAGTTTTGGATTCAATCAGCTGATCACTGAAGCTACACGACCAGTCTCAAATTCATTATTAGATCCTGTAATATGTAACAGTTAGTTATTAATAGTGGGGCCGTTGCGCCTAGCAGTAGTGATCACTGTGTCACCTATGTTGTCCTAAATCACGTATTCTGAAGAAACGTAGTTATCAACGTACTGCATGGCACTACAATCGCGCTGGCTGGTCCGAATTTAATGACATCCTAGCTAACTCAGATTGGAGCCTACCTGTTTGTACATTAATAATTGATGGCTTCTGTGAGACAATTTCTAGAAATATTAAGGATGCATCCATTGAAAGCATTTCTCACCAAATCGTGACTGTCAGACCTGACGACAAACCGTGGATTACGAATAAATTGAAACGTGAAATAAGAATTAGAGGCAAACTGTGTAAAAAGTGCCGTACAACGAAAACTGCTTCCGATATTGCGGCATTTAATAAACGTCGTAATTACGTCACCGAACTAGTTCGATCGGCTGAGAACGACTTCAAGCACAAGATAGCTGAGAAAATTGCAGCTGGTCAAATAGGTTCAAAATATTGGAGGAAGATGGGGAAATCTTTAATGAAAAACAATAATTCGACTTTTATCGACCCCCCCCCCCCCCCACTAAAACGTGAAGATGTTACTTTCGCCTATGACACCAAGGACAAGGCAGATTTATTGATCGATTAAATTGATCTTTTAAACGATTCGAATTCCAAACTGCCACCTTTGATACGTTACACTGAAAATACACTCACTAACCTCGAAGTCTCACCTAACGATGTATTTGTAATCCTTTCTAATCTTGATGTCACAAAATATGTTGGTTCAGATCAGAATAGTCCCAGATGTTTTAGTAAAATTATGGAGCGACTAGTGGCGCATTGTATATATAACTATGTTAAACATGACATTTCCCAGCACCAATCTGGGTTTCTTCCTTCGCAATCTACCGTTGCACAACTGCTTGAAATCTATGATGACATGGTCACAGTAATAGACAAACATAAAGAAAAGCAGTTTATTTTTTTTATATCTCCAAAGCTTTTAATCGAGTTTGGCATAGAGGGTTGATCCAAAACCTCAAAAAGTTCGGAATTTCTGGTAGCATTCTACGATGGTTGGAGAGCTATTTCCCAAGTCGTTTTCAGAGAGTAGTGCTAAACGGTAGAGAATCCAAATCCTTTCGTATACACGCTGGGGTTCCCCAAGGATCTGTACTTGGACCCCTTTTTTCCTGCTCTTTACTAATGACGTTTCACGTGGTATCATCTACACCACATGTTTATTTGCCGATGATACATGTTTCTACATCATGTCTGACCAACTTAACAATGCGATCCCCGGCATTAACCACGATTTAAATCTCATAAGTAATTGGTCCAACACGTGGCTAGTCCGATTCAATGTTCCAAATCTACAATTTTAAGGATGTCCGCTGTGGTTTTTGGCTTTGGCAGCCATTTTGCCTGTTTTTTCCTATTGGATTATCTCCCTTTCCTAAGTTAAGATATAGGGATTTCCTCTAAAAGCCTTCTAGTCGAGAATTTTGCACACCAACATCCATCCAATTTGAGAAATTTTGATAGACAATGTGATTATCTGCAAACAGTTAGAATATAAGAAAAAGTTAAATACTATTTATATGATTTTTTCATGAATATGCTTCAAAACTAGGGCTATTCCCTATGATTTCTGGGTTATCAAATTGAGCATGGGGCAGTCCACTTGACGTTGCCTACAGCTAAAAAATGCACACCAACTTATATTTTTTTCTTTGTTTTTCCTCATATTACACAATTATGAATACAACAACACACATTATTTAAAAAGTTAATTACTTTGATTTGCCACCAGCGGACATCCTTAACTTCGAGGAAAGTCGAACCAACCATTGTTGATGCATTGTTGATTATTGGGCTGACTTTTAATAGCGAGGCGAGCTGGCATAACCATATTGAAAACCTGATCATTACAACTCAACGTAAGTTGTCAATTATGCGAGATCTAGAGTACGTACTAGATAGAAAAAGTCTTGAAATCATGTACAAAAGCTTTATCAGGCCATGCAAGGAACATGCTGACATCTTCTGAGACAGTATAGACAATATCCATGTAAATAAGTTAGAAAATATTTTTAAAAAAATGTATGTGAATTGTTACGGGCCTCACACGCAGTTCCTTTTCTAGAACTTTATATTCTGAGTCTGGCTTCATACAGTTACTCGTCAGAAGACGGATGCATCGACTACTGATGCTATTTAAAATAGTCCCTGAGCTTGTCTCTCCAACCTTAATTCGACGACTCCCACCCTCTACAGCGGATAAAAATCCAAACAATATTCTCAACACAGCTCAATTCATACCATGCAGATGCCGCATCGAGCTTATTCGAAACTCTTTCTTTCCAGCTACTGTTCGAGATTGGAATAATTTACCTTCTTTTGTAAGCTATATGACAAACCTTCCCCAGTTCAAACGGCAGTTACTCCAAATGTAGTAAAAGCCTACTCCACACCCTGGAACTATGTTGGTCCTAGGAAACAAAACAACTTTGCCGTATCCGTAATGGTTGGACCAACTTAAAGCGCTACCCGTTTAATAATCACTTGTTTGATACTAGTATATGTGCATGTGACTTTCGCGATGAGATTTATTCACTGTTCCGCTTCAAAAAATGTTTGCAAATTTGTCTACCATCTACAGTAACGTTCATTACGTCCCATGCCACAATCTTCTTGCTGGTGACAGCAATAAAACCGAACACGAAAATATAAATATACAAATTTACGTTGGCACTTTTATTGAGGAAACAAAAACAATGGATTTATCTAGGACGCAGTCTTCAGCTTGTTCAATTCATATCATATGGTGGCCAACACGCGCGGACACTGATCATAGCTGACGACACCCTGTTATACCTCTTACTTCTGTACTTCGTTTTATCAAGCTATTGTAACTAGAGGTTCCGCTTTGACCCTTGGGTTGCCGCTCCGGCATGAAGCCTATGCTGGTTGTTTTTTTAAGCAAAAACATACGTCTCCCCCAACCTCCCACCTTGCCTTGAGTGGGCGCATTATTTAAGGGAAAGTCCTATAAAATTAATGTAGAAATAAGTGTCAAGTAGTTCTCCTGATATCTTGCCGACAAGGTCTGTATATACATGTACAATTAGATGAATGGATGGACGGACAATGGACAAGGATAAATGCACGCACAAACCAAAATCTAATCAAATGAGGGGGCTATTCCAATGAACCTTCCAATTTTGGTGAAATTCCGTTCAGTAGTTCTCAAGATATCTTGCAGAAAAGGCCTGTATATGCATGTTCATGAAGATGGACGGACGGACGGACGATGGACACGGATGAACGCACACACACACACCAAAACCTAATCAAATGAGAGGCTATCCCAATGAAGCTTCCATCCAAGTTTGGTGAAATTCCGTCCAGTAGTTCTCAAGATATTTTGCAGACAAGGCCTGTATATACATGTATAAGTAGATGGACAGACACCGAACACGGATGAATGCACGCACAGACACCAAAACCTAATCAAATGAGGAGGCTATCCCACTGAAGCTTCCGTCCAAGTTTGGTGAAATTCCGTCCAGTAGTTCTCAAGATATCTTGCAGACAAGGCCTGTATATACATGTACAAGTAGATGGATGGACGGACACCGGACATGGATGAATGCACAAACACACACCAAAACCTAATCAAATGAGGGGGCTATCCCACTGAAGCTTCCATCCAAGTTTGGTGAAATTCCGTCCAGTAGTTCTCAAGATATCTTGCAGACAAGGTCTGTATATACATGTACAAGTAGATGGACGGACGGACGGACACCGGACACGGATGAATGCACACACACACACACCAAAACCTAATCAAATCACGGGGCTATCCCAACGAAGCTTCCATCCAAGTTTGGTGAAATTCCATCCAGTTGTTCTCAAGATATCTTGCAGACAAGGCCTGTATATACATGTACCAGTAGATGGACGGACGGACGGATACCAGATACGCATGACTGCACACCCACACACCAAAACCTAATCAAATGGGGGGGGGGGCTATCTCGCTGAAGCTTCTATCCAAGTTTGGTGGAATTCCGTCCAGTAGTTCTCAAGATATCTTGCAGACAAGGCCTGTATATACATGTACATGAAGATGGACGGACGGACGGACGGACGGACGATGGACACGGATGAACGCACACACACACCAAAACCTAATCAAATGAGAGGCTATCCCAATGAAGCTTCCATCCAAGTTTGGTGAAATTCCGTCCAGTAGTTCTCAAGATATTTTGCAGACAAGGCCTGTATATACATGTACAAGTAGATGGACGGACGGACGGACACCGGACACGCATGAATGCACACACACACACACCAAAACCTAATCAAATGACGGGGCTATCCCAATGAAGCTTCCATCCAAGTTTGGTGAAATTCCATCCAGTTGTTCTCAAGATATCTTGCAGACAAGGCCTGTATATACATGTACCAGTAGATGGACGGACGGACGGACACTGGACACGGATGAATGCACGCCCACACACCAAAACCTAATCAAATGAGGGCGCTATCCCACTGAAGCTTCTATCCAAGTTTGGTGGAATTCCGTCCAGTAGTTCTCAAGATATATTGCAGACAAGGCCTGTATATACATGTACCAGTAGATGGACGGACGGACGGACACGGATGAATGCACACACACACACACCAAAACCTAATCAAATGGCGGGGCTATCCCAATGAAGCTTCCATCCAAGTTTGGTGAAATTCCATCCAGTTGTTCTCAAGATATCTTACAGACAAGGCCTGTATATACATGTACCAGTAGATGGACGGACGGACGGACACCGGACACGGATGAATGCACACACACACACCAAAACCTAATCAAATGGGGGGCTGTCCCAATGAAGCTTCCATCCAAGTTTGGTGAAATTCCATCCAGTAGTTCTCAAGATATCTTGCAGACAAGGCAAGGGGACGGACAGACATCCATCCAGACATCCATCCAAACAGACAGACAGACAGCACAAACACTAGATGTCTCCCCCCAACATAGTTGGGGGAGACATAATACCGAATTACAGCGCTACAACCGGCAAGCCGCTCATCAAGTATGTATACCTACTGTAATGCAAGTATATATAGCTACCGTAATAACGTCGCTGAACTTATTTCCTTATTCCCTATTCCCGTTTCGATATTCTAACTCGCGCTATGTGAAAGTAGTAACCTTCGTGAAAATCCATATATTTCGACAACCATTATGAGTTTCCTAACACGAATGGGACCATGTTTTCCCCAATACCAATAAATTTTCTTCGCTGTGAATATAAATTTGACAACAATACTTCAAAATGTGTGCTGTTAAGAACATTTCTAAAGGGCCGTAGTAAAATCTGTGTACATTCCACAGTATTTTGCTAGCCACTTTTACAGTGGTCTAGATATCTTCCTAATACATTTATCTACCTGTCTGGCAAATTTTGGGCGTTTAAAGTGGAGATGCCATACCCTCCGAGACGGCGCTAAAGTGGGTCAGTCAGTTAGATGAATGTATCAGGAAGTTATCTAGACCACTCTAAAAGTGGCGCAAATTCGATTTCTGGATGATCGGGAGCAACAAACACAGTAGGTGTAAATTGACCATACCCAGATAATACCCATTTAGCGCTGTCTCGGAGGGTATGGCATCTCCACTTTAAACGCCCAAAAATGGGTCAGACAGGTAGATAAATGTACTAGAAAGATATCTTGGCCACTCTAAAAGTGGCGCAAATTCGATTTCTGGGTGATTGGGAGCAACAAATACAGTCGGAGTAAATTGACCATATCCAGGTAATACTCACTTAGCGCTGTCTCGGAGGGTATGGCATCTCCATTTTAAACGCCCAAAAATGAGTCAAAAAGATAGATAAATGTATTAGGAAGATATATGGACCACTCTGAAAGTGGCGCAAATTCGGTTTCTGGGTGATCGGGAGCAACAAATACAGTCGGTGTAAATTTACCATACCCAGATAATACCCATTTAGCGCTGTCTCGGATGGTATGGCATCTCCACTTTAAACTCCCAAAAATGGGTCAGAAAGATAGATAAATGTATTAGGAAGATATCTAGACCATTCTAAACATGGCGCAAATTCTATTTCTGGGTGATTGGGAGCAACAAATACCGTCCGTGTAAATTGACCATATCCAGATAATACCCATTCAGCGCTGTCTCGGAGGGTATGGCATCTCCACTTTAAACGCCCCAAAATGGATCGGACAGGTAGATAAATGTATTAGGAAGATATCTAGGCCACTCTAAATGTGGCGCAAATTCGATTTCTGTGTGATCTGGAGCAACAAACACAGTAGGTGTAAATTGACCATACCCAGATAATACCCATTTAGCGCAGTCTCGGATGGTATGGCAGCTCCGCTTTAAACGCCCAAAAATGGGTCAGACAGGTAGATAAATGTATTAGGAAGATATCTATACCACTCTAAAAGTGACGCAAATTCGATTTCTGGGTGATCTGGAGCAACAAACACAGTAGGTGTAAATTGACCATACCCAGATAATACCCATCTAGCGCTGTCTCGAAGGGTATGGCATCTTCACTTTAAACGCCCAAAAATGGGTCAGACAGATAGAAAAATGTAAAAGGAAGTTATCTAGATCATTATAAAAGTGGCGCAAATTCGATTTCTGGGTGATTGGGAGCAACAAATACAGTCACTGTAAGTTGACCATACCCATATAATACCCATTTAGCCCTGTATCGGAAGGTATGGCATCTTCACTTTAAGGGCTTAGTCCACAGTTGCGGATTTTTGGTCCCCCCTCAAATTCTTTGAAATTAAAATTCCACCAGGTTTGACCCCATGAGAATTTTTGTTGGCTTTTTGTTTATTGATATTTGTGATATCATTCAGTTGACTGGTTGATTTGCTTCAAATCAGTACATGGTATTTTGCCAGTAGGATTGGCCCATGCCTCACTATGCAGATGGAAGTGTGAAAGTGTGGCTGTGAATTGGGGCCATTTTCAGCTTACGAGCACATGGCATACTTTACGGTGTAAAATTGAGCTTGAAAACCGCCTGGACGACACCCTATTTTCTTTGCCAATTTTTGTTGATCCTTGGACTGGGCACACTGTCGGTGAGTTTCAGGACAATCGATTGTCAAGTTTTTTCTTTGGTGGAGGGGGAATATTACCCATTTTGGACCAATTTTAGAGGATTTTCCTGAAGTTTGAAGCAAGTTCAGTATGGGTTATGGGGACCCTGATTTTCGTCAACAAGGCTTACATCTGTCTCGGCTTTATGACAAGAGCCTACTCTTTCAGAAAATATATAGTTCTATGGGGGTTCTCTAATAACACGGTTGCTGTTTAGCATAAAATGAACCTGCCTACTGTTTAATTTCAGATGCCATGGCCCTTCTGTAGACTGCACCCTATATGACAGAACAGGCACTTTCTCAGGTAACATTAAATTTGCATATCTGACTGAAAAATTTCCATCCAGAACTAATATTGTTTACTATCAAGTTGAACACAATTCAAAACAATGCTATTCACACCCAACACAGGACTGAAATTAAGCAGCACAGGGGCTTGGGCTAGAAAGGGGGGAGGGGTAACTCTTAGCATGGCCAGGAAATATCTGTTAAAAGGTGTGTAGAATTGCCAACATCCATGTTGGTGTTTTATCGGGGGGAGGGAGGGGGGTTCAATTGTCCCAGGAATTTTTCAAAAGTTTTAGTGTCACAGAATAATTCCTCTGGGACCATTAAAACAGCCCTACCCCCCCCCCCCTCCCCTCCCCATAAAACCAGCATTGGAGTTGGCAATACTATACTACACACAATGTAACAGATATTCCCCTGTTAAGAGTTATCCACCCCTCCCCCCCTTCTAGCCCAAGCCCCTGTGCTGGTTTCATAATTCCAGTCCTGTGTTGGGTGTGAATATCATTGTTTTGAATTGTGTTCAACATAATTGTAAACAATATTAGTACTGAATGCAAAATTTTCAGTCAGATATATTCAAATTTGACATAGCGGTCTAGCCTGACAAAATGGCGTCGCAAAAACTGTCAAAATATGAATGGGGTAGGGGGAAAGGTATCGCTCTGTTTTATCTTAATATGACTTTCAACCATTGAGTGTCATATATCATTATACTTGTACAGACCCATAGATTGAAAGGAGTAGATAAAAAAAAATCCACAAAAAGTACCCTTCACTTAAAGGGCTTAGTCCACAGTTGCGGATTTTTGGTCCCCCTCAAATTCTTTGAAATTAAAATTCCACCAGGTTTGACCCCATGAGAATTTTTGTTGGCTTTTTGTTTATTGATATTTGTGATATCATTCAGTTGACTGGTTGATTTGCTTCAAATCAGTACATGGTATTTTGCCAGTAGGATTGGCCCATGCCTCACTATGCAGATGGAAGTGTGAAAGTGTGGCTGTGAATTGGGGCCATTTTCAGCTTACGAGCACATGGCATACTTTACGGTGTAAAATTGAGCTTGAAAACCGCCTGGTCGACACCCTATTTTCTTTGCCAATTTTTGTTGGTCCTTGGACTGGGCACACTGTCGGTGAGTTTCAGGACAATCGATTGTCAAGTTTTTTCTTTGGTGGAGGGGGAATATTACCCATTTTGGACCAATTTTAGAGGATTTTCCTGAAGTTTGAAGCAAGTTCAGTATGGGTTATGGGGACCCTGATTTTCGTCAACAAGGCTTACATCTGTCTCGGCTTTATGACAAGAGCCTACTCTTTCAGAAAATATATAGTTCTATGGGGGTTCTCTAATAACACGGTTGCTGTTTAGCATAAAATGAACCTGCCTACTGTTTAATTTCAGATGCCATGGCCCTTCTGTAGACTGCACCCTAAACGCCCAAAAGTTGGTCAGACAGATAGATAAATGTATTAGGAAGATATCTAGACCACTCCAAAAGTGGCGCAAATTCGATTTCTGGGTGATCTGGAGCAACAAACACAGTAGGTGTAAATTGACCATACCCAGATAATACCCATTTAGCGCTGTCTCGGAGGGTATGGCATCTTCACTTTAAACGCCCCAAAATTGATCAGACAGGTAGATAAATGTACTAGAAAGATATCTAGACCACTCTAAAAGTGGCGCAAATTCGATTTCTGGGTGATTGGGAGCAACAAATACAGTCGGTGTAAATTGACCATATCCAGATAATACTCATTTAGTGCTGTCTCGGAGGGTATGGCATCTCCATGCCCTTTAAACGCCCAAAAATGAGTCAGAAAGATAAATAAATGTATTAGGAAGATATCTACACTGTAAAAATTGGTGACATGTTTAACATCTCAAAATGAAACATGATTTTGTCCCAACTTTTGGGACATGTGAGTACGTATATGTTTCATATTAAAACGGTTTCATGTTTCAAATTGAAACACGTGTCTTTTTCACATGAGTTAATGATGTCTCAATATGAGACATGTCTTCAATAAGCACGTGTTCGTTTGAAACATGCAACGTTCCAAATTTTTAAACGGCTTGTGTATACATGTCTCAAGCTGAAACATGTTAGAGCCGACTACATGTTTCAAAATGAAACGCCTAAGCCCAAACATGACCTTGTCCCAACTTTTGAGACCTGTCACAAGTGAAACGGATCTGTACATGTCTCAAACTTGGAAGTGTTTCAAAACAGTCTACATTCCATTACGTGTTTCAGGAGACTGTCAGACTGGCATGTGCATGATACCGGTACTGAAATGAAAACATTCATCAAAAATCAACATACATCAAGTTGTATTCTCTTATATTCGTTGGAAGTCTATCTCAGGAACATGTATGAACAAGCAATAACCATATACAGAAACACATAAAACAGACTGCTCCTCAGGTTAGCTCAAACCTAATAATGATTTCAAACAGATGCATGATTGGTACACTGTAAAAAGAGGAAACATGTTTAACGTTTCATTTTGAGATGGTAACATGTTAGATGCTTCATAATGCTACACGTTTCACCCTATTTTTCCACAAAAACATGTCTCATAGACGTAACGATGCAACTATTTGAGGGTTGTGACATGTTTCACACGCGCTGGCGTCTCACTATAACGGTCCGAAAAGCTGTTTGAAACATCAACGCTGAAACACGTGCAATCGAGTTGCATGACGACATGTGTCAAGAAAATCGGAGTACAAAATGGATAGTGCTGCCTGATGCATGGAATTAGATACCAGGTCGTCTTCACACAGTTCGACAGAGAGCTTTAGCAATTTGCAAACAAAGATATGATTACCACTGGCTTTCAGATATTTATTTCTGGTCTTTAGCAACCCGGAAGATATATGTCGGTTTTGTGGATTAATCGACTGAGCATTTTAATTGAATTATTTGCATAACAATTTATCTCAACCAGGCCTAGGGTATTTGAGGCCTGCCCAGGCGCCATTTCACTCTACCCATCTCCTTCCAAATAGGTCTTTGCTCATTGAGATAGGTCTAAAATTTCTCACATCAGCTTAACTAAAAAGTGTGAAAAAAATTTGCAAGATGGCCGCTTTGAAGACTTCACAGTTACGTCATATTCCAAATATGCATTTTTGGTCGATTTTTTTTGTAAGATTTTCCCAGTCAAAACTTTGGACTCTTCACTGGAACCCTACATGGCCGACATTTTGAATTTAAGAGTATTCGCTTAAAACATATGCTCATATTACGGCACACCAACAAAATACAAGCAATGTTGCCAGAATAAAAGTGGCACTTACGGGGCACTAATGTGAGCAGCACTGAAAGAACTAACAACTGTGTTCTCCGTGTGATCCGTGTGAGGTACATTCAGTATTTTGAATTGTGAATGTGTAGCGCACCAGAAGTCAATACGTGGGAATAATGGATCAATACGATTGCTTACGTCATTACAGCGTTGGACGGGATTCGGCCTTAATGGCATATATAAATCAGAAGGAGACAGAATGGACATTATTTTCCATACGTATTGGAGTATTGAATAGTGTTTAGTGTCAACAATGTTTCTACTTCATCCCAAAATGTGATCACTGTTGCAAAACTGGAGACGAATCCAGCCCTCCAGCCCTGATTTTAATAATCATCTGCGATCCGTATTCCATACCCCAAAATGGAATGAAATTTCAGACACCCGGAAACAGAAATAGTTAATCGCGAGTAGCATGTCAGGAAAAACAACAAAGGCAGTATCATTCAGCAATTCCATATTTGTAGGCCTAAGTAATACAGTACCCATGTTCAGAAATGTTTCCAGTGTGCCGGGTTAGACATGGAATACAATATGGGATAATGCTTTATCACAGATCAGACAATGTCGTGTCAACGGCGGACCAATATGGCAAGTTCAGACTTGAGTAAATTATCTTTAACTTTTAAGTGTGAATCAGTGATATAAATGAATCAAACCTTGAGCACATTATTGTTATATGAACAATTTTCACTCTATAGTAACGGGGTTCACATCAGGGATTCTGATGTACCAATCATGCATCTGTTTGAAATCATTATTAGGTTTGAGTTAACCTGAGGAGCAGTCTGTTTTATGTGTTTCTGTATATGGTTATTGCTTGTCCATACATGTTCCTGAGTTTGACTTCCAACGAATATAAGAGAATAAAACTTGATGTATGTTGATATTTGATGAATATTTTCGTTTCAGTACCGGCATCATGCAAATGCCAGTCTGACAGTCTCCTGAAACACGTAATAGGATGTAGACTGTTTTGAAACACTTCCAAGTTTGAGACATGTACAGACCCGTTTCACTTGTGACATGTCTCAAAAGTTGGGACAAAGTCATGTTTGGGCTTAGACGTTTCATTTTGAAACATGTAGTCGGCTCTAACATGTTTCAGCTTGAGACATGTATACACAACACGTTTCAAAATGTAGAACGTTACATGTTTCAAACGAACACGTGCTTATTGAAGACATGTCTCATATTGAGACATCATTAACTCATGTGAAAAGGACACGTGTTTCAATTTGAAACGTGATGCCGTTTTAATATGAAACATATACGTACTCGCATGTTCCAAAAGTTGGGACAAAATCATGTTTCATTTTGAGACGTTAAACATGTCACCAATTTTTACAGTGTACATCAGAATCCCTGATGTGAACCCCGTTAACATAGAGTGAAAACTGTTCATATACCAATAATGTGCTCAAGGTTTGATTCATTTATATCACTGATTCACACTTAAAAGTTCAAGATAATTTACTCAACTTGCCATATTGGTCCGTTGACACGACATTGTCTGATCTGTGATAAAATATTATCCCATATTGTATTCCATGTCTAATCCGGCACACTGGAAACATTTCTTAACATGGGTATTATATTACTTAGCCTACAAATATGGAATTGCTGAATGATACTGCCTTTGTTGTTTTTCCTGACATGCTACTCGCGATTAACTATTTCTGTTTCGGGGTGGCTGAAATTTCATTCCATTTTAGGGTATGGAATACGGATCGCAGATGATTATTAAAATAAGGGCTGAAGGGCTGGATTCGTCTCGAGTTTTGCAACGGTGATCACATTGTGGGATGAAGTAGAAACATTGTTGACACTAAACACTATTTAATATTCCAATACGTATGAAAAATAATGTCCATTCTGTCTCCTTCTGATTTATATATGCCACTAAGGCCGAATCCCGTCCAACGCTGTAATGACATAAGCAATCGTATTGACTCTGTTCAAAAAAATCTCCTGGCGCGCTACACATTCACAATTCAAAATACTGGATGTATCTTTGATCACACGGATAACACAGTTGTTGTTTCTTTCAGTGCTGCTCACATTAGTGCCCCATAAGTGTCACTTTTATTCTGGCAACATTGCTATGTATTTGTTGGTGTGTCGTAATATGACCATATGTTTTGAGCGAATACTCTTAAATTCAAAATGTCGGCCATGTAAGGTTCCAGTGAAGAGTCAAAATTTGGGCTGGGAAAATATTACAAAAAAATCGACCAAAAATGCATATTTGGAATATGGCGTAACTGTGAAGTCTTCAAAGCGGCTATCTTGCAAAAAAAAGTTTCACACTTTTTAGTTAAGCTTATGTTGTGAGAAGTTTCAGACCTCTATCTCAATGAGCAAAGACATATTTGGACGGAGAGGGGTAGAGTGAAATGGCGCCTGGGCAGGCCTCAAATACCCTAGGTCTGGTTGAGTTAAATTGTTATGCAAATAATTCAATTAAAATGCTCAGTCGATTAACCCACAATACAGACATATATCTTCCGGGTCGCTAAAGACCAGAAATAAATATCTGAAAGCCAGTGGTAATCATATCTTTTTTTGCAAATTGCTAAAGCTCTCTGTCGAACTGTGTGAAGACGACCTGGTATCTAAGTCCATGCATCAGACAGCACTATCCCTTTTGTACTCCGCTTTTCTTGACACATGTCGTCATGCAACTCGGTTGCACGTGTTTCAGCGCGAGTGAAACATGTCACAACTCTCAAATAGTTGCATCGTTACGTCTATGAGACATGTTTTTGTGGAAAAATAGAGTGAAACATGTAGCATTATGAAACATCTAACATGTTACCATCTCAAAATGAAACGTTAAACATGTTTCCTCTTTTTACAGTGTAGACCACTCTAAAAGTGGCGCAAATTCTATTTCTGGGCGATTGGGAGCAACAAATACTGTCCGTGTAAATTGACCATATCCAGATAATACCCATTTAGCGCTGTCTCGGAGGGTATGGCATCTCCACTTTAAACGCCCAAAAATGTTCAGAAAGATAGATAAATGTATTAGGAAGATATCTGGACCACTCTAAAAGTGGCGCAAATTCGATTTCTAGGTGATTGGGAGCAACAAATACAGTCGGTGTAAAATGATCATATCCAGATAATACCCATTTAGCGCTGTCTCGGAGGGTATGGCAGCTCCGCTATAAACGCCCAAAAATGGGTATAAAAAGGTAAATAAATGTATTAGGAAGATATGTAGACCGCTCTAAAGGTGACTAGCAAAATATTGTGGAATGTACACAGATTTTACTACGGCCCTTTAGAAATGCACTCAATAGCACACATTTTGAAGCATTCTTCTCAAATTTTTATTCAGAGGGAAGAAAATTTATTGGAGAAAACATGGTCTTATTTGTGTTATGAAAGACATAATGGTTGTCGAAATATATGGACTTTCATGAAGGTTACTACTTTCACATAGCGCGATTTAGAATATCGAAACGGGAATAGAGAATAAGGAAATAACTTCCGTTTCCTACCGTAATAGAATGTTTTCTGTAAAGAATAATTGCTATATGTATTTGAAACCGCAACGTTTTCTGTTAAAGCAATTTATTCTAGGAGACACATTAATAAACCAAACTCTATTCAGACAGTTTGTTACACGTAACATATCATAACATGCAGAACCTTCCCAAGGATAGAACGTTCTATTGTACACTCGCTGAAGTAACAAAAGATAAATTACATGTATCGCATAAAATAAAAATACCAAACCAAAACTAGTAACGTGGACATTACAAGAATGTAAAATTACCTCATCCGTCCAATTGGCGGACATAATTTTCCTGTAAGCCAATCGTCGACAATATGGTTAGGAGATCATATATTTAGTATATATATTATTGTCTGTCACGTCTTTCTAGTGCTGAATCTATTATCTTCATACCAGTTGCGAGCGAAGTGAAGCACTGTCGTTCGTTATACCTATTAACATACTCCAGTATAGCTCTTCGAATTACTAAACTGTAGAGGATCATAGTACATTTCATATCAGAGTAAATTTCATATAATTTTCTAACGGATCATAGAAAATTACATATATACTCTGTGAAATTATACAGACGGTAAACAAAATACTAGAATATCATAGTTCGATTCTTTTGATTTAGTTTCACCTTTAATTTTAACGAGATAATGAAAACTTAAGTGATAGTTCGAGTTACTCGTTTACCGCAAGTTATCTATCGTTGTCTGAAATCTTTCGATAAAAAACGTAAATCCACTCTTCAAAATGACCACTGTTATTTTGCTCAAATAACCAATTGTGACCGTTACTCTTCTTGGTCAGCGGGGAAATTCAAGCCACCAGATATATATATCAACAATTATACAGTAATTATTTCCACGATATTGCTAGTTATTAGTATAATTATACAATGTTCCAAATTCAAATATCGATTTGATTTGAGACGAACTATGAAAGTAAATGGTCAAATAATGCTACTTACCGTATTTGCAGATCGAGACCTTAACCGGTAGTTATCTCTCGTCGCCTGTCGATTCGTCTGAGGGACAACCTCTTGATGAAGAAGATATATCTAGCGATGGAGACTTGTGAATTGAAACTTCACGACAGAAGCTAATTGTTGTAGTAACGTCGATTGTATCGCGCGAACAGATAGCGTTGCCTAGGCCACAGACAACAATCCAAATTGTTACAGAAAGAGAGAGAGATTTAAGGTCCAACGACGCGTTCAGCAATATTTTAGCTATATGGAGACGAGCAAACAAAATTCTAAGTATTTCAACAAAAACAGGTTAATAACCCTGCAATCTGGAAGTAAGCAACACAACACATTAAAAATATGTAAATACATTAAAATTTATACAACAAACCGATTTCCCTCAAATAACCTAAAAACAATCTTCTTTTAGGAAGCGTCTCCATTAATCGTTTTATTTTTCAATCGAGAATTTTCGTTGGTTTTCTCGAAGAAATCCCTAACCCACCGGGAATTCTTCGAGAGAATGTCGAGAGAAAAATATGAAAAAAAAGAAACGAAATCCTTTTCAAATTTCTCGATCGATTTTCTCGATATCGTTTTTTTATTCGCCTTTTTTTACATATCGAGAATCAATGGTTTTATGTTGATCAAGAGAATGCCGAGAAATTTTTATCGAGAAAGCTACGAGGGAATATCGCGATATCCTTGAGAGGCGAATGAGTACAATTACGTCATTCACAGATCAACAACTGTTATACGCCGCTATGTGTGAGGTTGCTACGTAAAGTATATGCCCAGATAAAATTGAGCTGTATCTGCCGCTTTAACAATGTAATGCTAACATACCATGTCATTGTGATTTTGAAAGAGACTGTATTGAATTATCACATTTTCATAGGCTTTATTTTGTCATACTTAATAAATGTAGTCCAACGATTATCAGTCCGGTTGAACATCTGACCGCCCAAACAGATCTAAATCAAAATCAAACAGCGATTATCGTCGGCAATATATTTTGTTTTCATACATGTTCTTTCTATAATAATGGACATATACATTAGGAATACACTTCTTTGAATTTCCGTATCACGGGTCTATCAGTGGAGCCGAGCACATATATGCGATCTTTAGTTTTGCATAGAAGCAGTAATAGTCTGGGAGCCAAGTTGAAAAAGGGCCTTATTTTAGAAATTTGTTTACCCCACCGGCAAGATAATTTTCATCTATACCATGAATTTCTATGACCAATGCGGGTATCAACCAGGGTGGATGTAGACTTCCAAAGTGGTGCAGATTTTTTTTATTGCTGTCGAAATCACACCCTACAGATATTCGTTTTGTTTCACCAGAAAAGGGGGATAGGTGACTTTAAACAGCCCATTCTTTCCTATATATAACCCAATCGGTCTGAGCTATAGTACATATTACTCGTCAATAATGGCAGAGTTATATAATATCATGATTTGTTTATGTCATCCAATCGTGTGGCGTGACGTGGGGACCATATCCAAATGTCAGCTGAAAAAATACTCTCTTTCAAAAAAGGGGGTATATGTATTTGAATTGCTATATATCTCTTAACACTGATCCCATTCATCTAAACATTATTACATATTGTCCAGTGCTTCGTAGCGCAGTTTTTAATACCTAATGTCGTAGTTGTATTCGAATCCTATGTAACAATTGGGAGGTAAAACTCAAATGTTATTTGAACAAAAAAATCACCCAATTGGAAATGGGTGTATGTGTGAATAAATTGACATGTCTTCCTTATGAATAACCCTAAGTGTCTGAAATTTATTATATTGCATTTAGTATATAGGCCAGAGTTATATAGAATCAGGATTTGGTTTTGTATCTCATTATATGACATCATTCAGTGACCGTATCCAAATATCACATTGAAAAAAATATTCCTTCTCAGAGAAGGAGGTTCGTGTACTTCAATGACCGTAATTCACATATGAAATAATCCAATCTTTCTAAACATTATCATATACAGTTCAACATTTTGCGTATTGTTTAGTATTATCAGTGGTGTTTTTTGTATACCAGTTGTATGGTGTCACTTGGAAGTAATATTCACGTGTTAATTGGACAAAAAATGAACCTCTGAAAGACGAATGTATATGTGTTTAAATATTTATATCCCCCTTAAATATTGTCTAATCTGTTTAAAACTGTTTAAAAATTTCCGACTACTCCCCACTATTGACAGAGTAACGTCGTGTCAGCATTTTTGTTTTTTTTTCATTTCAACCGATTACAACAAATAGAGGCCGTATCAGATTTACTGATAACAATAAAATGCTCTCTCCCACAAAGACGATATGGATATAATTACATTCTAATGATTATTGAATCAGTGTGGCTAAACATTAACAAATATTCAGAATGGTCAGTATGAGTAAAAGTAAAAGTGTTCTTGTATATTGACCGTATGGTATTACATGATCTATATTCAATTTACAATTGAACACAAATAAATAGATAGTATGGTGTTACGGGAGATTGCATGGTGCCAGGGAATATTCAGTCCAGTTTCACAATTTAAGTGTGCTACGTCAGAAGATTAGGCACCGTTTCCAATTATAGCTCGCGAATGAATCGTTTATTTCGTCAAATTTTCTCGAAGTCGCGATTTTCCAAAGCGCGAGGAAATGGTTTTTTTTCTTCAAAATAAACGATTCATTCACGATCGCTGTTCGAATGGGTTTTTTTTCTGTTGGCAATCGTTTTTCAATCGAGAAAATTCTCGCGAATAAAAAGCGATATCGCGATTCAATCGCTTTTTAATCGAGAAAATATAAACGATTGAAAAAAAAACGATTGAGGATTATAGCCGAAAGTAGTACGCCATTGGTTCAGCCTGACTGACCCGCATACACGTTCGAGCTTCTAAACACTTCAGTCAGACTATATAAATTTCGATCATTTTTCCTTTTCCATTCTTTGCCTAGTGTAAAACTATAGCGTGTTTCTGTACAGTTGGCGGTTATATAGATACGATGGGGATATTGAAAGAAATTGAAAAAAAATATCTTTTTATATACATAGGAATAATGGTTATGCATATAATTATAACTTCATATTTACATATAATTTGTACGGGACACAGGCCCGAATATGGTCAGATTGTGTCATTTGCACTTGCAATTTCGTCTATTATTTTGGGTATTTCTGTGTTTTAAAGCTGGTATTATTTCAGATTTCTTGTGTAGTATTTTTCGTGAACGTTTTTGGCATCTGTGCGGGCTGAAATTTTGAGTTGATTCATCAGATTTTCGCTGTACGCGTGGTTTTTTGTCCTACGATCACCATTTTCCTTGTGTAGATAGATGGCGCTGTATTGAATATAACATTGTCAAACGGGGCTTTTGAGTCTTCGCAAGCACTTAATTATTAATATATAGCGCGGGCTATTTGTACAAATTTTCACAACTGGTTAATCCAGTAAGAGATGAAATTATATAATATTCAGTTGGTTTTTGGCTTGAGCTTCCCTTTGGAATCATTCATAGTTCATTTATCAAAATATAAAATTAAAATAAAAAGTATTGTACATATGCGAATCCAACTGTTATATGCGATTCAATCAAAAATATATGTATTTGACATAAATATGAAATCACTGCCACGAATATTCTTATAGTAAATAAAATTAACTTGATGGTGATTTTTTTAACTTATTCACATCTCAATAGTTTAAAAACTGTACCAAAACATGAATGGATACCCTTTCTTAATGTATGTTTTACTATAACAAAATATACATATTTAATTACACTATTTTTCACCTTAATTAACCTAGAAATTCTCGGCTGGAGGGCTAAGCTGTTCTGGGTTATCGCCATGCGCCCATTCACACCTCTATCAAGCCTGTGCCGTAATCATTCTGATAATGCAATCAACGAACTCAAATCCACTTATGACCTGTACCCGGTATTTACAAAACAAGATATTGTGACTATCATCCTATATCATTAATACATTGTCGACTCACACGATTATTGAATAAACATGTAATTTTGTCATTTACGCTTCGCCAGAGTAAATCTGAGCGCGAACGTCACAGGAAGCATGGTACAGGAATATGAAAAGATATTTCCAGCATACGCCCTACTTCGGCTTGTAGGAGACTATAGATCGTGAATCATATATATTATTCGGTTATCTTACGCATTTATACAGTATAGTATAGTAATATAGGTTTTCCATCGACAAATCCGCAATCAACATTACATGTAGTTCCCAGTTCGCGGATAGAGCGGCGTACGACGGCAACACGGCCTATGTGTCAAATATCACTCCGCCTCACGATTCTCTCGCGCCTTGAAAAATACGATTCTCTCGCGATTGAAGATTCGCGATCAAGAACGGATCGCGCATGGGTAAACGATTCAAAAACGATATCGCGAGAGAATGTTTTTTTCCAGAAAAGGTTCAATCGTTTTTTCTCATTTTTTTTTCTCGATATCCTCGCGACTGATTCGCGATTGATCGTTTTTCAATCGAGAAAATTGAAGAAAAATCGGGACTGAAGAAAAAACGATTAATGGAAACGATCCCTTAGGCACCGTTTCCAATTATCGTTCGCGAATGAATCGTTTATTTCGTCAAATTTTCTCGATGTCGCGATTTTCCAAGGCGCGAGGGAATGGTTTTTTTTCTTCAAAATAAACGATTCATTCGCGATCGCTGTTCGAATGGTTTTTTTCTGTTGGCAATCGTTTTTCAATCGAGAAAATCCTCGCGAATAAAAAGCGATATCGCGATTCAATCGCTTTTTAATCGAGAAAATATAAACGATTGAAAAAAACGATTGAGGATTATAGCCGAAAGTAGTACGCCATTGGTTCAGCCTGACTGACCCACATACACGTTCGAGCTTCTAACACTTCAGTCAGATTATACAAAGTTCGATCATTTTTTCTTCTTCCTTTTCAATTCTTTGCCTAGTGTAAAACTATAGCGTGTTTCTGCACAGTTGGCGGTTATATAGATACGATGGGGATATTGAAAGAAAATGAAAAAAAAATACCAATATATATACATAGGAATAATGGTTATGCATATAATTATAACTTCATATTTACATATATTTTGTACGGGACACAGACCCGGATATGGTCAGATTGGGTCATTTGCACTTGCAATTTCGTCTATTATTTTGGGTATTTCTGTGTTTTAAAGCTGGTATTATTCCAGATTTCTTGTGTAGTATTTTTCGTGAACGTTTTTGGCATCTGAGCGGGCTGAATTTTTGAGTTGATTCGTCAGATTTTCGCTGTACACATGGTTTTTTGTCCTACGATCACCATTTTCCTTGTGTAGATAGATGGCGCTGTATTGAATATAACATTGTCATACGGGGTTTTGAGTCTTCGAAAGCACTTAATTATTAATATATAGCGCGGGCTATTTGTAAAAATTTTCACAACTGGTTAATCCAGTAAGAGATGAAATTATATATTATTCAGCTGGTTTTTGGCTTGAGCTTCCCTTTGGAATCATTCATAGTTCATTTATCAAAATATAAAATTAAAATAAAAAGTATTGTACATATGCGAATCCAACCGTTATATGTGATTCAATCACCATTGTGATATGTATTTGATATAAATATGAAATCACTGCCGCGAATATTCTTATAATAAATAAAATTAACTTGATGGTGATTTTTTGAACTTATTCACATCTCAATAGTTTAAAAACTGTACCAAAACATGAATGGATACCCTTTCCTAATGTATGTTTTACTATAACAAAATATACATATTTAATTACTATTTTTCACCTTAATTAACCTAGAAATTCTCGGCTGGAGGGCTAAGCTGTTCTGGGTTATCGCCATGCGCCCATTCACACCTCTATGAAGCCTGTGCCGTAATCATTCTGATAATGCAATCAACGACGAACTCAAATCCACTTATGACCTGTACCCGGTATTTACAAAACAAGATATTGTGACTATCATCCTGTATTGTTTATACCAAGTTGCATGAATATATGAGGAAATTATCGAAAGTATGAAGGGAATGACTGAACATTAATACATTGTCAACTCACACGATTATTGAATAAACATGTAATTTTGTCATTTACGCTTCGCCAGAGTAAATCTGAGCGCGAACGTCACAGGAAGCATGGTACAGGTATATGTATAGATATTTCTAGCATACGCCCTACTTCGGCTTGTAGGAGGCTATAGATCGCGAATCATATATATTATTCGGTTATCTTGCGCATTTATACAGTATAGTATAGTAATATAGGTTTTTCCATCGACAAATCCGCAATCAACATTACATGTAGTTCCCAGTTCGCGGATAGAGCGGCGTACGACGGCAACACAGCCTATGTGTCAAATATCACTCCGCCTCACGATTCTCTCGCGCCTTGAAAAAAAACGATTCTCTCGCGATTGAAGATTCGCGATCAAGAACGGATCGCGCATGGGTAAACGATTCAAAAACGATATCGCGAGAGAATGGTTTTTTCCAGAAAAGGTTCAATCGTTTTTTCTCATTTTTTTTCTCCATATCCTCGCGACTGATTCGCGACTGATCGTTTTTCAATCGAGAAAATTGAAGAAAAATCGCGACTGAAGAAAAAACGATTAATGGAAACGATCCCTTAATAGCAGGCAGGATTGAGTGAACACGGCTGTTGAAGACAATCATCGCTGAGCTGCTGGATTAATTTTCAGGTTGGTGACCTAAAGTAACTTCCCAGACTGATCACATGGGTAATGCATTGAAAAGAACTTTGCAAATCACAGAAGAACAAAGTGATGCGATGTAAATCACTCATGCGTGGTAGATCAGTAGCTTTAGGGATCGTTTCCATTGATCGTTTTTTCTTCAGTCGCGAATTTTCTTCAATTTTCTCGATTGAAAAACGATCAGTCGCGAATCAGTCGCGAGGATATCGAGAAAAAAAATGAGAAAAAACGATTGAACCTTTTCTGGAAAAAACCATTCTCTCGCGATATCGTTTTTGAATCGTTTACCCATGCGCGATCCGTTCTTGATCGCGAATCTTCAATCGCGAGAGAATCGTTTTTTTTCAAGGCGCGAGAGAATCGTGAGGCGGGGTGATATTTGACACATAGGCCGTGTTGCCGTCGTACGCCGCTCTATCCGCGAACTGGGAACTACATGTAATGTTGATTGCGGATTTGTCGATGGAAAAACCTATATTACTATACTATACTGTATAAATGCGCAAGATAACCGAATAATATATATGATTCACGATCTATAGTCTCCTACAAGCCGAAGTAGGGCGTATGCTGGAAATATCTATACATATACCTGCACCATGCTTCCTGTGGCGTTCGCGCTCAGATTTACTCTGGCGAAGCGTAAATGACAAAATTGCATGTTTATTCAATAATCGTGTGAGTCGACAATGTATTAATGTTCAGTCATTCCCTTCATACTTTCGATAATTTCCTCATATATTCATGCAACTTGGTATAAACAATACAGGATAATAGTCACAATATTTTGTTTTGTAAATACCGGGTACAGGTCATAAGTTTGAGTTCGTCGTTGATTGCATTATCAGAATGATTACGGCACAGGCTTCATAGAGGTGTGAATGGGCGCATGGCGATAACCCAGAACAGCTTAGCCCTCCAGCCGAGAATTTCTAGGTTAATTAAGGTGAAAAATAGTGTAATTAAATATGTATATTTTGTTATAGTAAAACATACATTAGGAAAGGGTATCCATTCATGTTTTGGTACAGTTAACTATTGAGATGTGAATAAGTTAAAAAAATCACCATCAAGTTAATTTTATTTATTATAAGAATATTCGCGGCAGTGATTTCATATTTATATCAAATACATATCACAATGGTGATTGAATCGCATATAACGGTTGAATTCGCATATGTACAATACTTTTTATTTTAATTTTATATTTTGATAAATGAACTATGAATGATTCCAAAGGGAAGCTCAAGCCAAAAACCAACTGAATAGTATATAATTTCATCTCTTACTGGATTAACCAGTTGTGAAAATTTTTACAAATAGCCCGCGCTATATATTAATAAATAAGTGCTTTCGAAGACTCAAAACCCCGTATGACAATGTTATATTCAATACAGCGCCATCTATCTACACAAGGAAAATGGTGATCGTAGGACAAAAAACCACGCGTACAGCGAAAATCTGACGAATCAACTCAAAATTTCAGCCCGCACAGATGCCAAAAATGTTCACGAAAAATACTACACAAGAAATCTGGAATAATACCAGCTTTAAAACACAGAAATACCCAAAATAATAGACGAAATTGCAAGTGCAAATGACCCAATCTGACCATATCCGGGTCTGTGTCCCGTACAAAATATATGTAAATATGAAGTTATAATCATTCTCGTCTCGCGAGACTCCCTACTGCGAGAAAGAGTCTCACGTGTAAATGGGAGCCATCCCCCAAAATTTGGGGGGTGAGTAGGCGGCGTATGATTTTCACCTCTGTATCCGGCTTGTCATTGACCTGCTGACTCCGCCGAGTTAGAAGCGAATTGCTGAACATAACGTGGGCTATATAATTGGGAAATGACTCTTTCCGTTTCGGAGCATATCAATCGCGAACAAATTATTGTTGGTATGTATACTTGGCCGTGAAAGCGAGTTATCTAATACAGGAAGTAGTTCGCGGGTAGACACGGCTCTCTTTGAGAATGAATAGTCCCGGTCGAGCGAGTGATGTCATGCTGCCTCGCTTTGAGATTGGAGATTCAAAAATGTCACCAGTTTACATGAGAGTCGCTTTGGTCTCCCGCGGGTAGACACGGCTCTCTTTGAGAATGAAGTTATAATTATATGCATAACCATTATTCCTATGTATATATATAGATATTTTTTTTCAATTTCTTGCAATATCCCCATCGTATCTATATAACCGCCAACTGTACAGAAACACGCTAAAGTTTTACACTAGGCAAAGAATGGAAAAGGAAGAAGAAAAAATGATCGAACTTTATATAGTCTGACTGAAGTGTTAGAAACTCGAACATGTGTGCGGGTCAGTCAGGCTGAACCAATGGCGTACTACTTTCGGCTATAATCCTCAATCGTTTTTTTTTCAATCGTTTATATTTCTTCGATTAAAAAACGATTGAATCGCGATATCGCTTTTTATTCGCGAGGATTTTCTCGATTGAAAAACGATTGCCAACAGAAAAAAAACCATTCGAACAGCGATCGCGAATGAATCGTTTATTTTGAAGAAAAAAAACCATTCCCTCGCGCCTTGGAAAATCGCGACTTCGAGAAAATTTGACGAAATAAACGATTCATTCGAGAACGATAATTGGAAACGGTGCCTTAGTGCAGAGTGGCTTATCTGCTGGAGTTACCCAATTGTAGTAGATGGAAATCTCCTTTGAACAGCAGTAAAAAGCTCAAAGCAACTGTTTCTTTAATATATATGTATTTTATGAAAAAAAACGCACACATCAAAATATCTACAACACATCATACAGGGAACTTTTTATCCTGGTTTATTTTGAATATATTTCTACTAAGATCCGGCATAACCGCCAGACGCACGGATCAGATTTACGATGGAGCCGAACCCGAATACACATCTCTCTGCCATCATTTTAGCTTGGCCTGAGCTTCTACATCTCATATTATCGGCTAGAAGCATAATTTGCAACATTCATACTTTTTAGGAAATAATCGAGCTATTTGTTTAACTCTTCACACGTTCATAGCTCGATATTGATGACAATCAGCTACGTTTTAAAGCTACGTATAAGTCCGATTGGTTACAGTCATTCGCAGTCAGCGGATAGTCGGCGGTAATTAAGGTCAGAAGTTTAATATTGACACTTGAAGAATGGAGTCTGTTTACATCATCAAGAATAACTTCAGCATCATTATTAATTCAATTGACATGTTGATGTCAAATGAGTTGCCTTTTGCAGATTGTTATTAGATGCTAAGAATTATGGTGAATATACTTGTCGCGAACAAGACTGAATGCACCAAAGTTTCCGGTTTAATCGTTTTGGAATATAAAGTCGTGCACTAATAATCAGAGATAAAATGAATATGACGGGGAAAAGATGTCATTCAATGAAGGAATCGTTTTATTATTCGGGTCATTTATCTAAATCCCTTGAATGAACAATTATCAAAATCCAATGTTTCACATCAAAATTCATCTGGGCCCAGTTTTCCCTGATCTGTAATCCAGTGTCCCTCTTCTACAGATAATGGGACCCAATTCAACTTCAAGGGACCATTCGGAAATGTGAAGTTTACTTCGTATCGAGTCGTCCATTTTGATAAGCAATGCGATGATTATGTGCTTGGCGAGTGTGCATTTTGACTAATGTCAATGGTTGTTTCGTAATTTATCGCTTACTTAAAGAAGCTGAAAAATCCACATGAATCTGTTGCAATAAATTTTATGAAGCTGGAGGTATACAGTGAGATCTGAAATTTCCCTCAATTTCATGAAAATTTTTACATTTCTGACGCTGATCAAGGCCGCCATTTTGAATTTAGCACTGAAACAGTATACGGCATGAAAATGTGCATTGATATTAACAATTATTACTAACTCTGTGAATAACTGATACAGTTGTTGATCTATAGTAAAAGCTACAGACGAACTATTCATTGAGAAGATATGTTGAACCTATTACCTATGTCCTGCTCTCCCATATTTTTAGCCCACCATCACCAGATGGTGGGCTGTTTTTCAAATCACTTTTCGTCCGTGGTCCGTCGTCCGTTCGTCCGTCCGTCCGTCGTCCGTCCGTCCGTCGTCCGTCGTCAGTCCGTCCGTAAACAATTCTTGTTACCGCGATTTCTCAGGAACTACCACATGGATCTTTTTCAAATTTGGTGCACAGGTTCCCCTTGGGGTCTAGTTGTGCAAGAAACCTTTTCTGGTCCGATTCGAAAATCCAATATGGCCACCAGGCAGCCATCTTGGATTTCCCCATGAAACCTTTTTATCGCGATTGCTCAGGAGCTACTACATGCATCTTTTTCAAATTTGGTACACAGGTTCCCCTTGGGGTCTAGTTGTGCAAGAAACCTTTTCTGGTCCGATTCGAAAATCCAATATGGCCACAAGGCAGCCATCTTGGATTTCCCCATGAAACTCGGTTATCGTCATTTCTCAGTACTGCATGGATCTTTCTCAAATTTGGTACACAGATTGTCCTTAGGGTCTAGTTTTGCAAGACGCCTTTTTCGGTCTGAATCAAAAATCCAATATGGCCACAAGGCGGCCATCTTGGATTTCCTCATGAAACCTTGTTATCGCGATTTCTCAAGAATTACTGCATAGATCTTTCTAAAATTTGGTACACAGGTTCGCCTTGGGGTCTAGTTGTGCGGGATACCTTTTCTGGTCTGATTCGAAAATTCAATATGGCCACCAGGCGGCCATCTTGTATTTCCCCCCATGAAACTTTATCACGATTTCTCAGGAACTACTGCATTGATCTTTCTCAATTTTGATGCACAGGTTCCCTTTGGGGTCTAGTTGTTCAAGATACCGTTTTCGGTCCGAATCGAAAATCCAATATGGCCACAAGGCGGCCATCTTGGATTTCCCCATGAAACCTTTTTATCGTGATTTCTCAGAAACTACTGCGTGGATCTTTCTCAAATTTGGTACACAGGTTCGCCTTGGAGTCTAGGTGTACAAGATACCTTTTCTGGTCCGAGTCGAAAATCCAATATGGCCACCAGGCAGCCATCTTGGATTTCCCCATGAAACTTAGTTATCGTCATTTCTCAGTACTGCATGGATTTTCGATTCAGACTGAAAAAGGTGTCTTGCAAAACTAGACCCTAAGGAGAATCTGTGTACCAAATTTGAGAAAGATCCATCCAGTAGTTTATGAGGCATTACGATAACAAGGTTTCATGGGGGAAATCCAAGATGGCCGCCTTGTGGCCATATTGGATTTTCGATTCGATTCCTTATGAAACCTTGTTATCGTGATTTCTCAGAAACTACTGGATGGATCTTTCTCAAATTTGGTACACAGGTTCGCCTTGGGATCTAGTTGTGCAAGATATCTTTTCTGGTCCGAATCGAACAACCAATATGACCACCAGGCAGCCATCTTGGATTTCCCCATGAAACTTTATCGTCATTTCTCAGGAAGTACTACATGGATCTTTCTCAAATTTGGTACACAGGTTCCCCTTGGGATCTAGTTGTGCAAGATGCCTTTTCTGGTCCGATTCGAGAATCCAATATGGCCACCAGGCAGCCATCTCGGATTTCCCCTTGAAACTTTATCGTCATTTGTCAGGAAGTACTGCATGGATCTTTCTCAAATTTGGTACACAGGTTTACCGTATGATCTAGTTGTGCAAGGTACCTTTTCCGGTTCAAATTGAAAATCCAATATGGCCACCAGGCGGCCATCTGAGATTTCCCCATGAAACTTTATCATGATTTCTCAGGAAGTGCTGCCTGGATCTTTCTCAAATGTGGTAGACAGGTTGCCCTTGTGATCCAGTTGTGCAACATACCTTTTCTGGTCCGATTCCAAAATCCAATATGTCCATCAGGCGGCCATCTTGGATTTCCCCATGAAACTTTGTTATTACGATTTCTCAGGAACTACTGCATGGATCTTTGTCAAATTTGGTACACAGGTTCCCCTTGTCGCCTAGTTGTGCAGGATACTTTTTCTGGTCTGATTCGAAAATCCTATATGGCCCCCAGGCGCCCATTTTGAATTTCCCCGTGAAACATTGTTATCGTGAATTCTCAGGAAATATTTCATGGATCTTTCTGAAATTTGGTACACAGGTCCCACATGGGGCCTAGTTGTGCAAGATGCCTTTTTCGGTCCGATCGTCTTAGTAACAATGGTCAAAAAGATCCTCTTGTCATTAGCTTACAATTATCGGACAATGGTGGGCGCCAAGATCCTTCAAGATCTCTCGTTTAACAGAGAATAGTTTGTTCAGTTTGCATTTTTACCCTATCTGGCCTGGGCTTTCTGGGACCTGTTGTGGCCTGGAATGCGGCGGGGGCCCTAATTATTTTTCTTACCCCTTGAGCTAGAGGGGCTTAAACTTACCGCACTATACCCTTGGGTCAAGCTCTACCAGAAAATGTTTAAAAAATCATCATTTTCAAAAACAACATTTTTCGGTCGATTTTTCAGTCAGATTTTTCGAATTTTGTATTTATGCAATTTCTCCGCAAAAACTGGATGATAAATTAGTAAATATGACTGTGATATGAAATAAAATAGTTGTTCCCGCTTTTCATCGCGGAAAAAACAGAAATTGTGAAGAAATATGTAAAAAAAACATCACTTTTCTGGGACCCCACGTGGCCGCCATCTTGAATTTTCCCATGAACCTCTGCTGGGGGGTGTGCAAATAGGCTTAAAATGACCCCAATATGTCGTTCCGGAGATAGCACAGAAAGTTTGGTAGGGGGCCATTTCGCCCCCTCCCCCCTCCCCCCCCCCAAAGACCAGGTAGGGTTAGAACGAATCTTAGTTACATATGATAAAAATATGATAACAGTGTTCACTAATACACGACACAGCCTAGGCCGATTGGATCAGTATTGAAAAAAAATATTACTATATAATCATACCCCTGTTAGCAGCCGCGAGTACGTTTTCGACTTGATATTTGAATACTGTTTCTAGAAGACGTTTAGAGTTGGAAAACTACCATCGATCTCGCTAATATATAACTACGCTTTCAACTGATGAGTAGTGAATGAGGCAGTTTAGACAGCCCAAATAATTATCGAGAAATATTTAGTGTGTCATTTACACATAACCCCCTTTTTCAAGACGAAGCAGATTTGTTCAAGTAAAATTTGAATACAATCCCCAATTACATCATACGGCTGAACGATAAAGCAAAGGTACTAACTGAAAAACACTGCTAAGTACTGCTGAGAATTATATTAAGATATTCAGACATATCTGAATCAATAACAAGAAGGATATAGCAACACACTTACATATAGCCCTAGTTTGGAAAGTAGTATTTTTTCAAAAGTTGATTTTTGGATACGGCACCCAAGTACGTCATACTAGGATGAGATACAAAATGAATCGTGATTGCATATGGCAATGGCATAAACGCTGAAGAAAATATAATGAATTACAGACAGATAAGTCCATTATTAAGAAAGATATAGCAGTTCAATCACACATACACGTTTTGTAACCTTATCTGACCTGGGCGATTTGGGGAGTACCGCAACCATGTGGGGGAGGGCGGAATGTGCCCCCTATATATTTTCGCTATCGCTAAGGCTAGAGGGCTGAAACTTACCACACTATATCTTTGGGTCAAGCTCTACAAGAAAATGTAAAAAAATCCAAGATGGCCGCCATGCTGACGTCAGTGTGACGTCATTTTCAAAAATAGCATTTTTGGGCGATTTTTCGGTCAAAATCTTCGAATTTTTTATTTTCGTTTTTTCTTCGTAAAAACTGCATGATAAATTAGTAAATAATAATCTGATATGAATTAAAATAACTTTTCCGTACAGAAAAGCAATTTTTCTTGAAGAAATATGACGAAAACATAACTTTTTCAGATACCCCACATGGGCGCCATTTTGAATTTACCCATGATCCTCTACTCATGAGGTTACGCAAATAGACTCAAAATGACCCCAATATGATAACCTATAGCGTCACGAAGTTTCAGCTCTCCATTTTTGGCATTCCGGAGATATCGCAGAAAGTTTAGTAGGGGGCATTTTGCCCCCCCCCCCTTCTCCTTTCCCCAGACCTGGTAGGGTTAATGGGGGAAGGGAGGGAGGGGGAACAAATCAGGGGTGCTTTTTGGTGATGCGAAGACATATGGTTTCAGTAAAATGCATAGAATCGCGTTGAATCACCATGCTGAATTTTTGAAGAACTATGACGAAAACTTTACTTTTCTGGTACCCCCACATGGCCGCCATTTTGAGTTTACCCATGATCCTCTGTTCGGAGGGTCATTGCAAATAGGCTCAAAATGACCCTAATATGATAATCTAAAAAGTCACGGATTTTCAGCCGTCACTTTTTTGTCGTTCCGGAGATACGAGCAAAAAACCAACAGGGGGGGAGTGCCTGGTTCCTAGTCTACGGGTATATATCAGCAATGCAACACGCTAGGCAGGATACCGGGCTAGGCGAAGTCAAAAGCGGCCCTACTTTCAATCGATTTTTAATCGTTTTTCTCCACTGAGAAGAATTCTCGAAGGATTCTCGACCGATTCGCGATATCGTTTTTCTTTCGTGAAAAAATTCTCGAATGAAAACCGATCAATAAAGCGAAAGAAAACCGATTTCGCGAATCATTCGGTTTTGTGAAAAAATTCTCGATTCTCTCTCACATCTGGAATTCGCGATATACAGAAAAGATCACAGATTTCTCGACGAAAACCAACCAATAAAGCGAAAGAAAATCGATTTCGCGAATCATTCGGTTTGTGAAAAAAATGATCAATTCTCTCTCACATTTGAAATTCTCGATATACAGAAAATATCACAGATTTCTCGACGAAAAAACGAACGATATTTGGAGACGCTTCCTTACCCGACTAAAATATCTTCCAAAGCAGCTGCCTGATAAAGATGGTGGGATGAGTTGAAGTTCCAATTTTAATCGTTGACGGCATGGCAGTGAATCTGAGAATATGAAATATTTTCCTCCTATATTAGACCCAATACGTTCTTGAGCTTTGGCTTCGGCAGTGAATATCAAACGTTTACATGCAGGTCGACAGGTTTTAGTTTTGGAAAAGATAGTAGCACATGCTACCCTCTCACAATCTTTAGAACCATCTGTATAAACAGCCTGATGCAATCTGTATTTTTCTCACAGAAGATCAAATTTTTGTAAACACGAGAATGGTGCTGTTTTGGGTAAACACTCAAATCAATTAATTGGCAAGCAGTGAACTGTATTCTGAGTTAATTTCATACTGAGAAGTCTTATCTGATACAGGCATTCTGAAAAACTGAAATTTACTCAGGTGTTGATCCCGCGGGAATTGTAATTGATCAAGATAACAGGTGAGCTATGATTCAGCTCAGTTAATATAAGTTGGAAAGGGCTTGAAAAAGTCTCCTTTCTGAATGAATTTTGTTCAGGTGTTAAGTACATTGTACGGCGGGAATTGTGACTGGACAATATACCAGGTGAGCTGTAACTCAGCTCAGCTGGTACAAGCTGGAAATGCCTTTAAAAGAAGGCCCTGGCACTATAAGCAATCACATTTTGAGAAAGTAACCGTTCGGACAGTTGAGTACGAATTTCTACGATCTAAATTTATTGCCCTCCCACCCATCCCTTATGTCCATTTGTTTATTTTCTGCATTACGAATCGGGGGTAGCGGGTATGTTTACATGTACAGTATTGTCGAAATTATTTTGTTATTGTTTTTGTCTCGTTCCCGCATCCGCGGAGCTCATATGATGAAAATGTAGTAACTTATATGAAGATGAATTCATATTGTGAATTTATGTATAGTGCTTAATTAATCATTTCAAGCGTACGTCTGTTCACTATATTTCTTCATATTTTTGTTTGTAACTATTTGCTGGTTATGTAACGTATAACTAATTTATGCTCAAATGTATGTTATGCTTCTAAACTTTACATTTGAAATAAGATATGTAACTGATCAATCATTCTGATGTGTCTATCTTGAAATGTAATTGATGGGGTGACTTGTATGGCTGATGGGTAAAAATATTACTGTGTTCAATTATGTTCGATCGGTTATTTTCTCATCAGGCAATAAAGGCATCTCATGTCAATGGTTGTGTTTTGGTTGCTGTTTGACAATTCTCGTTTCTGCTTTTTATATTTCTTCATTGTGATATCTACCTTAGTTTTGGCTAACTACCATGGTCAAATTGGCAAGCTTGTTACGTACATTTGACTAAGCTTAATACCAGCTGCTACAATGTGTGGTTTCATACGAATTCCAAGAGGTGGAATAATGGAGGGTAATCAATAGAGCCATAATCAAGCTTAGAGCGAACGAGTGATCGATATAAATGGAGAAGCCTCTGCTGATCTCATCCCCAACAATAGCTGGTAACTACCTTCAGCAAATCAAGAGCGTCCGTGCACTTAGATTTCAAGCAATTAATATGCGACAAGAGAGTTAGTCGATGATCAAACAATATCCCAAAGATTTTGACTTCTTTTACCTTGACTCCAGTTCCATCTAATGTGTGTACTGAATCTTTGTGCTGGAAATACTTTTACAAAAGTGTATACAATTTGTCTTAGCTCTGGAGAACGTGAAACCATTTTCTGGCTGTAATGTTCTTTCAATATTATGTTTACTTTTTCCACGAGACAATATGTTGAAATCATCTTCAAAAAGTGAACCATCAATTTATTTATTCAAAACTGCAGCTAATCTGGTGATCTTGATGCTAAACAAAGTAGTAGACAAGATGCTACCTTGTGGGACACCTTGATCTTGATCGAAATGATCAGACATAGTTGTACTCAACCGAACTTGAAGTTGTCTATCATTCAGAAAGTTGAGTATAAAAATGGCCTTTTTAATCCCACAGTATGAAGGTCTTCAAAATCTCATACTTCCAAGTAGTATCATAGGATTTTTCGAAATAAAAAAGATAGAATTCATCGCGAAAGCATTTTTGACATAGAAATCTAATCTAACTAAATGGTCAATGGTACTTCTATTTCTACGGAAACCAGCTTGAATACCAGTAAGCATCTTTTCCGTTTCTAAGTAACAAACAAGGCGATGGTTTATCATACGTTCCATTTTTTTTAACAAACACAGCTAGTCAGTGAAATCGGACGATAATTATCAGGGTCTTTATGGTTGGGGCCAGGTTTATGGATAGGTATAACAATGGCATTATGCCATGACGGTGGAAAGTCTTCTGTCACCCAAAATCGGTTAAATATGAGTAATAGGGTTGCCAGAGAAGATTCCGGTAGATTTCTTTCTAAATTCCACAATGAATATTATCAGGGCCTGCAGAAGAATGGTTAGCTTTCTCGAGAGAAGCATGATGTTCATTCATTGAAAACAAAGCATTATAGCCTTCACGATCATTGGAGGAAAAATTTATTTCATTCTTCTCTTTTTTGGAAATTTTGAAATTTAGGTACATAATTATCTGACGAAGATTTTTGGGGAGTTGTTTCGCCTAGCTTGCTTGCAATTTCTACTCTGTCAGTTATCACCTGATTTTCATCATTGAGATGATGAACACTGGACTTGGAGCTTTCACCCTTAATTACTTGGTTCATATTCCCAAATTTTGTTATAGGAGTATGTGTATTGATCTTGAAAACATAATATTTCCATGAATCGCGTTTGTTCTGTTTCATGGTTCTACGAGCTTTAGTTCTAGTAACTCTGAGATCTTTAAAGTTTTCAGAATTAGAATGTCGGCGGAAGCATCGTTCAGCTTTCTACCTACATTGCCTTGCTTGTCTACATTCGTCGTTAAACCGATTTTTTTTTCATATGTGCAACTCCTGAGGATGTGAGAATGGTTTGGTTAGCTATTTCAATCAGCATATCTGTGAATAATTTTATGGGATCAGAAATATCAGTGAAAGAGTCTGCTTGTAATTTTTGTAAACAAAGCTTTTCTTAATCTAGTCAGTTTCCTCTCTAAAAAATTATACTTTTTTAAAGGGGTCATCAGCCGAATGACCAGCTTTTATAACAGTGGGAAAGTGATCACTTCCACAAGGTCATCACCAGCAGACTAACTAAAGTCAGAGAGTATACGAATATCGAAAAGTGAGATATCTAATGCTGAAATGGTTGCATGAGCTGAGGACAAATGTGTATAAAAACTGCCTATAAAAATACACAAAGAACTATTTGACATAAAATCATCAAGAATTTTTTTTTGCACTTCTTTTCGTTATACCAAAGGCTACTACGACCGTTAAACCACACTTGCATAAAGGTTTACGAAGCTGATCGTAAAGGTTCTGTGAGTACAGAACTCAAAGTAACACGAACTGCTACAGGTTGTAAATCCGTCTTTAAATCAATAGGACTATGTAAAACCCCCATTTTAACAAGTATTGACGACCGCTCTTTCCATGCTCTTCCAAAACAATGGAATGTTAAGGTGTATATTGCCGTAATTCAACCTCCACTGCAGTTCCATTAAAGGAGGATTGGGGACTGAGCCATTATAGTCTATATAAAGAAATAACACGGAAGACAACACAGACTAAGGAATGGAGTGTTAACTTAGCCATAATGGACGTTTAATTAAAGATCTTCTCCTCTGGCTTTTCTGATACATTTTCTGTTCCTCTCACAACTGCTTTATATCTTTATCTTTATTGCCATAAATTACTCTTTTCAGCCCACATTTCTATTTCGACCTCTGGTTTAAGAAAGTCTTGCCGGGTCGCTCATTATCACAAGTGGTATCCATGTGTTTAGCAACCACGTCATTGTCTGGGGTGGACTTCGTACGTGTATCTGCGTTGGGCAATGGAGCCGCAGACCTCTCCTTCACGTCGTTTTCATCTTTCATGAGTAGCTCACTGCTAGCTTCATCAGTAGTGAACTCCACGACAACATCAGTGTCAGAAGTGAAGTTCATAGGTGTATATTTTTCGAAAATAGAACCGTTATCTTCATCTTCACCTCATGTTTTCATCTACAATTGGTAGCTCATCTTCAGCACCATCCCCAGTGATCCCAGCAACCACACCTGTTAAAGTTACTACCAGAATGCTCATGTGTATGTTCACTACGGCTGTCGTTTACATCAAATATAGTAGTATCCTCTGCGAGCATTTGATTTTCGTTGACAACACTGTCGTTCTTTACATTGGCCAGAGAATCACGAGCCTGTACTGTTTTGGATCCATAATCCTCATAGACATATTTTATTCAGA
This sequence comes from Hanleya hanleyi, assembly GCA_036873755.1. Taxonomy (NCBI): domain Eukaryota; kingdom Metazoa; phylum Mollusca; class Polyplacophora; order Lepidopleurida; family Hanleyidae; genus Hanleya; species Hanleya hanleyi. The sequence continues at coordinate 89,051 of JAVTVY010030703.1, forward strand.
CTCCTAATCATGTAGCAGATCATCTGGATTTTCGTCTATTGTATTCTTTTTTGTGGGTGGACTAGGCATATCAATGGAATTTTCAACACCTTCCTCATCACAGAAATCTGAAAATGCGTTTGAATTCTTGTGTGCATTCCCTGTTTGTGCTATGGTCTTTTCCGTCTTCTCCTAGTCTAGAATTCGTGTTGGGGTCTTGCCATCTGGACCTACAACTGACCAAATACTATCACCAAAGCTTTCAAACTGCTCGGTTGATTGTACGTTTACTCTGGCAGAATTCTTCACAGCGACAGACTTCTCCGCAAAGGGAGACCCGTTCCCTGGAGCAACCTGGTCATTTCTACCAGTCGGACCCTCTTTTCCTCCAGAATTTATAGGCGCATGTGTAGGTGTCTTACATTCCCGTTTCATGTATCCCCCCTGACCACACCTCAGGCATTTACCTGTAAGAGGACAATCACAGAACATGTGATTTTCTTCTCTGCAGGTGTACCTGGTCTTAACCTGTCCTTTATACCTAATAGGAAGCGTAAAATCTCCAAAAATAACTGTAGAGGAAAGAGTGGTTTGGATGCCAGACATCCACACCTTCCTAATTCCAGTTTTCAAATTTCTGTCCACAGGTATAGCACTCGTCATCAATATCAAGAACCATATTTCCCAAATATCCGTATAATGTCGGTCTTTGAAATCCCTACAGGGCATTTTATTTTGACAAGTACTTTCGTGGGTTCAATCTCCCCAAATCGACCACACTGATCTTGAAATTGTAAGATACCATTTGAGAAAAGAACATCTTTGGCCTTTATATTTAATATTGAACATCTTTGGCCTGTTTATTTACTATTGTTACAATCCAAAGAGCCCTTGACACCTGCACTAGCTCACGAAGGACATTCGGCGCTGATCCGACAGACTCATTTGAAGTACGATACATATCATGTGGCTTAGCGGCATGTAGTCCCAATAGTTTTAGGCTCATTGGCCTCTCAGACAGTCAGTTTGGCATAGCACTAGAAAAATCTAAAGAAAAAAGTATAGACTCCCTCCTAGGAAGCCTAAAAATACAAATCCCATGAGGGAGCCTAAAACAATCATTGGCCCCCACCTAAGGAACCTTACAAGAAATACTCCCACCAGGGACCCCCAAACAAATTATTTTGAAAGAAAAAAAAGTTGTTCACAGTTTTACGAATAGCCCCTAAAGGGAGCCTCTAAGCACGCATGTTGTAAAGTTTCACAAATAGTCCCTGAATGGAGAGACACACCTTAAGCGAATTAGGTAGGTGGGAATAGAAAAAAAGCCTGCAACACGCGAACCGTCAGTTGAATAGACAGAGAACGCACAGACAAATAGATCAACTTTACCACAGTCGTACAACACAGAGACACACACCACGCTATCTCAGATAAGCTGGGCTACCCAGTCTAACTGGCCGATACAAAAAACGCAATCAGCCAAAATTCGACGAATTAACTAAAAATTTCACCATTCACATATGCCAAAAACGGTCAAGAAATAAATTACACAAAAAAATCTGAAATAACACTAGATTTACACCCCAGAAATAGCTAAAATCCCGAATTGCATGCACAACTGACTCAGAGTCTGACCTACAAACGAGGCCCCAAAATGTTTGGCCTATTTTCTTACTTCTCCAAACGGAACATCATGGACCATCAACGATAAAGGACAAGGGCAATTAATAATATATTACATAAAGGTATAGACTGCGTATATAAATAATAAATACAAGTTCGACGGTATAATATTAAGAACAAAAGTTATCTGAATGAGGTTACTTCTGGAATTCAGAACGTCTAATACGAGATCATAGATGTAACTCTACGTTCAGGAAGGGAGCGATTTTCACTGACATTTTGAGTACTTTGTTTCTGTCCAAAATTATTTTGTACGCCAGTCGTTTCATGGCGAGCTACCTAGCGTCATACCCAATTGTAATTTCTACATTGTAAGGCCAACTGAGCAGTTTGCAACAACGAGAGAAAGGATAGTCCTTCACAAAGGACAACTAATTATGACTGCAGCACATACAATAACTCAATTTAATGGTAGAGTGGTGAGCTTCATTTCCGCCTTTTCTAGAAATACATTTGCTTCATACCGTACTAAATTGTCACTGATTTATGCGAATTTTTGGACAGAAATTAAGGTGCACTCAACCACGTTTATATCTCACTGGACCACGTAAGTTTGACGAATTAGTCATCTTTCCATCTCAAAAATACACTCTACAATACCTAACTCTAAGTAATGTACCATGTTCTCAATTGAGGGACTCCTGACATTTTTTCCAGCCAACCGGGTGCAGCAATTGATGAATTACAGAAAACAATTTTTGAGTTCAAACAGGCTTTGGAACCGAAGAAATTGCTCAAATAGAAAACCAGAAATGGAAATCAGTTAAAGATAGAGGATTAAAGGTGTCACACATTATATACTATCCAAACGATATACATGTTGGATTATACAGGGAATCCTAAATGGGAAGAAATAGTACGGCGAAACATCCCCCAAGATCTAAATATAATATTGGTAGTAGACATATGTTGTTGAGAAATCTTGTAATCTCATTAATAGAACAGTCAACACAGCTCGTGGGGGGAGACATTTGATATAATGTCACACTCAATGTTATTTCACTCATATGGTGACAGCCAGTTTGGATGGTGGAGGAAGCCGGAGTACCCAGAGAGAACCACCACCCATCGGCAAGTAACTGGCAAACTTACTATGGTAGACCATCGTGCCACAATTCGTTGCGTTGAATATACACCAATGTACTGAAATAAAAATTTCAATACATTGAACAAAAAAAAATCATATTATCAGATTTTTAATGTTTTGAAAAGGCGATATCAATTCATTGAAAATCATCCAAATCATAAGCCTCCAATTTCAATGTATTGAAAATGCGATATCAATACATTGAAAATCACCCAATCATAAGCCTCGAATTTCTATGTATTGAAAATGCGATATCAATACATTGGAAATCAACCAATCATAAGCCCCCAGTTTCAATTTGTTGAAAATGTAATATCAATGTATTGAAAATCAGTTTTTTTCTTGGTGGTGTGCCATTCTGCTCTTCGCCAACTTGGTCAACGAGGTCGGACTGAGACAGTTATCGGGCGGCCCTATCCTGAAGCCGCTGACCCACTTATGAGGCGCCGTTTGTGACAATATTGTTAACGACAAATATATAGAGTTAAAACCAAAATATAAAGTCGCCGTTTGTGAAAATATTGTCAAACACAAATATATAGTTAAAACCTTTGTAAATATATATAAAACGAAATAAATAGGGCCTATATATAAAGTTTTTTTTTTTTATTTTTATAAATATTTTTTTAACATAAATAACGATAGGAAGTTAAGACGTTAAATTTAACGTAAATATAAAGTACACGAACAAACTTCAATAAAGTGTACATGTAAACCGGATATGCCCAAAGGAAGCTGCGCAATCGATGTGCGCGCGAGTAATACTGGTTAATCAAAACTGCAACTGAGTTCGGAAGCGAAACTATGACAGCGGTGAAAACCACTCGCATGTCACAGATGTGGCGAATCAAACAATAAGATCACGTACCTGAACATATTTCAGTTCACTGCCATAATGATTTAGTAAAGGCCTATTCCAATTTTCAACAATTACTGTTATCATTTACAATCGTACTTCAGAGTTATCACATCAATTAGATATAAATACATCTACTTATAAATCACCATAAGATATCCTAGCCTGCAGCCAATATCACGGCCTGTCCCTTAGATGTTCAATCTACGATTCCGCCGGCCAAGTCGCTGGTTGCTATTTGCCGCATAAAAACATCAACAGAAGTTGAAATAAAACATGCGCAATAACGATGTATTAATTATGCGCAACACAAATATTAGGCAATTTGAAATCATACTGAATATGAGCATATTTCATTGATCAGAATATGATCATTCATAGCCTAGTTATAGGATTTGGAATTATATTGTCGTTTTGTATATTTTATCGTTTTTCGATAATTTCCGAATTTCCAAACAAGACAAAAATTTGCAGGGAACTTGGTATAAGTACAGCGAATGTGGAAACTAATGGGTCATGAGGAACCGGTTGCACTATGCTGGTATCATCAAACGTACCGCTCTCAAATTATGAAAGAACCATGGCGTATACTGTGGGAACCGCCAGTGTGGATTGTACTGTTGCGTTCACCGTTCCTCGTTTTCATTATCGAGATCATTTATTATAGCATGATACGCTTACTTGATCTCAAACTTTTTAGGTTTTAAGTTAGTATAACGTAAGTAGAATAAAATAAACTGTTGATATTCGTAAGCGCTAGGTACTGGGTTCAATCCCTGGCCGGGTCATACCAAAGACTTGAAAAATGGAACTTGTTGCTTCCTCGCTTACGCTCAGTATTAAGAGGATAGAACAAGGACGGTGTCAGTATAATGTGACTGAGTGGGGTGTCATGTTTGCCTACGGAATGATATTTCGGTGGGACAGCAGTATAAAATGGCAGCATTAGATCTGCTCGGTTACAAGTAGTTAACCACACCCCTCCCACTCACCTCCCTTCCCTTCCCCGTCGTGATATAGCTGAAAAATGTTGAAAGCGACGTTAAACCCTATTCACTCACTCGTCAGCGTATATAATAGGGTTAATACCGATGCCCGTCAAGAACCCCACGCGTATTGAAGATCAATTAGCGATTAGCACGCAGGGTAAAACGGCTTCGACTGATTCCTTAGTTACTAGTAACAGCTTCGAGGCAGCGCAAAAGTGAAAAAAGGCCAATCTAGTATTCTTCATGAGCCATTAGTTTCCACATTCGCTGTACTTATACCAAGTACAAATTTTCGTCTTGTTTGGAAATGCGGAAATTATCGAAAAACGATAAAATATACAAAAACGACAATATAATTACAAATCCTATAACTAAGCTATGAATGGTCATATTCTGATCAATGAAATATGCTCATATTCAGTATGATTTCAAATTGCCTAATATTTGTGCTGCGCATAATTAATACATCGTTATTGCGCATGTTTTATTTCAACTTCTGTTGATGTTTTTATGCGGCAAATAGCAACCAGCGACTTGGCCAGCGGAATCGTGGATTGAACATCAAAGGGACAGGCTATGATATTGGCTGCAGGCTAGGATATCTTATGTTGATTTATAAGTAGATGTACTTATATCTAATTGATGTGATAACTCTGAAGTACGATTGTAAATGACAACAGTAATTGTTGAAAATTGGAATAGGCCTTTACTAAATTATAATGGCAGTGAGCTGAAATATGTTCAGGTACGTGATCTTATTGTTTGATTCGCCACATCTGTGACATGCGAGTGGCTTTCACCGCTGTCATAGTTTCGCTTCAGAACCCAGTTGCAGTTTTGATTAACCAGTATCACTCGCGCGCACATCGATTGCGCAGCTTCCTTTGGGCATATCCGGTTTACATGTACACTTTATTTAAGTTTGTTCGTGTACTTTATATTTACGTTAAATTTAACGTCTTAACTTCCTATCGTTATTTATGTTAAATTTTTTTTTATAAAAATAAAAAAAAAAAAACTTTATATATAGGCCCTATTTATTTCGTTTTATATATATTTACAAAGGTTTTAACTATATATTTGTGTTTGACAATATTTTCACAAACGGCGACTTTATATTTTGGTTTTAACTCTATATATTTGTCGTTGACAATATTGTCACAAACGGCGCCTCATACCCACTATATTACATCAGATTACAAATATTGAAACAAATGATAATGTTTTTCTTCTATATCACGCTTTTATCAAGTTATAACTGTCGGTGAGTTCATATAATGTGGCCGGCAGTCCCCAATCTCGGGAAGACATTTACGATATTACTGGTATGAAAATGGCTATACAAGTCAGCGTGCCCGACTAAATCTGTTTAACTGGGTGAACTATTTCAGGGTCAAAAATCAAAGCTAAGGGTCGGAGAGACCTAACCAGAGGTGATCCAGCTTTAAAATAGTGATTTTTCGTTTTTTTTAATCAACTAGGGATTTCACTTAGAAAACGCGAACATGGAGAAATTATTTATTTCTGGTGAGAATGGGCGTTTAAAGTTGGCCAGTTATGAAATCTGCAGGTAGTAATCAGTGAGACAGAGAATTAACACCTTTCCGCGATCGCCCCCACAATCGCCCCAGCAGGTGTCTGAACAATGTGTATTGTGGCTGGTACCTGATCGGTGGTTAATTGCCTGTAAGCCCGATCCTCACTGTATCTGCTGTCATTTCCTGTACTTATTGTACTGTTATAATTTTTGTGCTAATCTATAAAAATACAGACGCGAAATTGGTACCGTGATGGTTTACTTGTTTTATGTAGCTAAGCAAAACAAAGCATTGATTTTTCTCATTGATCACCGTTTAACCTCAGTACAGCGCGCCATTCCGTATATAAATGGAATATCATTCCCTCACCGGCTCAATTATCCACAGTATATCGGCAAGTCATACATTTCATAACGTTTTCGAATGAGCAAAGCCATGGGATGCAAGAAATATGTTTCCGATCATTTGCCCAGAAATACCGAGTGGAGTTAGGAGACAATATATTGAAGAATAACAAATGTTTCCTTATCAATATTTTTATTCTGTATAAAATATACATGTGTTTATGTATCAATAAAATTTAGATGTGTTTTTCGCACCAATACTTTTACCGATACTCACTGTAATACCGCTTAACGAAACGCTGTTAGATCAATATCAAAAGCGTCATCACGGATTTCCCCAACAAATTTGCCAGGAAGAATTGCCTTTATGAACGCCAGAACTTCTCGGGGGAATCCGAAGCCACAACACTCTTCTGGATATATACTTAGTACTCGAAAATATACTTGCCGTATATTTTTTGACCACTTGGACAATAGAAATATTTAAAATGAAAACTTTGCTGACTTGGTTCTGAGTATTAGCTGTCACTTTATTAAAAAGTAAGGAAATATATGCAATAAAATGAATAACGTCGCACGGATGTACTCGTCTTCGGTTTTCTGCCGTTTTCTCAGTTCTAAATTTGGTATGAACCTAGAGTTTTCCAACTTTGATAACTTCCACACTTATCGACCGAAAGTCTTGAAATGTTCACATTTTGTTTAGCATATACATAGAACTAGTCAACTGTGCCTCAAATTTTCGCTTTTGTTTTTAGATATTCGCGTTTTACTAACTTTAGCATTTTTTTTAAATAAACATGAATAAAATCACTTCTATGACGAAATTATTAAAAGTGTGGCACAGTTTACTAGTTCAGATAGCTAATAATATATGCCTTGAATTTCAATAAATTGCACCAAGCATGTAGAAGATATGTGCTGTGAAAAAAATGAGTATACTTTTTGAAAATACTACTGTTCAAAGCTGTGTAGAATATTTTTTTTCTTGACAAAAATGCGAAATCATAATAATGTCCGGTATCTCCGCAAGAGCAGCTTTCAGAAAATATATAATATGATAAAATTGGTCAAAAGCTTGTCGAGTCATTAAGCAAGAAGATAAGAGGTGTATAATGAGCCTCTGGCTTGGTCTCTCGGACCCTGCAAAGGAGCCCTTCTATGAGATTCCCAGTCTCACTGCTGTAATCACACAATTTTATTTGATGGGGACAGCTATCGTCGAAATGTTTGCAATAAATAAAGCAGGCTAGATTTTAACTGATTTGGTGCCTGGTCTAATCTTTCCAAAGCTGTAGTGGGAATGAAAATAAAAAAAATAAAAATCTAATTAAATGGGGTCTGTTTGACGCCTCGATGGTAGGCTTGTACATGTATATAGCAGTATATGAATGAATACATTTAAGTCACCGCAAGTCAATATGCAACATATATTTGGAGAGCTTGTTTGATGATTGAAAGTGTAGTTAAAGGGTTGTCTCTTGTAAGGATTTCGCGGCCCATTAAGTCAATACTTCAGTTCGGTTTAGATCTTTACAATGGCTATTTGCGACATAAAGCATTTCTGTGGCATGCTCGACGTACTTGCATTTACAGTAAATTGTAAATTTCACTCTACTAACTTTGGCCTGCTTTTAAATGTTCTACAGGTTGTCTCAGTGATAGTAGACAAAATCTGTACCTTGAAAAGTGCCTGTCATTTTAGATTTTATTTACTTTTTGTTTAAATTATTGCTCATGAATCTAATAACGGCTGCGGAAGTAATAATAGATGATAAAATATGAAATAACATTGTCTTGAAATGTTATCATTCACCATGTTTTATTCGTTTTCTTGCTAAAGTAGCATAGAAAATAATATGTGATAAGGTTTTGTCTCTGAGGGTTTTGTCGGTGAGTGTTTCGTTTGTGGCGGATTTGTCCGTTGGGATTTTGTCCGCTTGGGGTTTTGTCCTACACTCGATTCAATATTTATATTCTGTCAGGGCGGAGGATGTAATTTTGCGGTGTGTAACTTGATAAGCACTCCTTCGCCATGCATGTCTGTATACCGCGTACCTCTGTCAGACGAACAATGATTGGGAATAAGTTCTTTACGTTGTCAGGAAATTTCGGCACGCGACATTTCGGTAAGCGACATTCTGGCACTCGACATTTCGGCACTAAGTGAAAGGTACGACATTTTGGCTCGCGACATTTCGGCGCCCTCTTTTCATGTGAAATTAAGCTAAAAATAAAAATGTTCACTTTCTTTTTGTAACATATATTTAACATATAAACAGATCACATTATGTACTTCAATACTCGTGGTTTTGCTTTTTGCTTTATGACATCATGCCTTTCTCAACCAACTGCATATGTGAAAAAAGTTGCCGAAATATCGCAGATATTCGCGAACAAAGAATCTACAACTTGGTAACCCTTAAAACGGTGTGTTTATATGTTAATCATATGTTAAAAGATGCGAAAATCTTAATTTTTAGTATAATTTGTCTTGTTAAAAAAAAATGCTGAAATGTCTTGAATTCGTTCTTTACCACAGTTTATTATGTACGTGCAGTTAGACACAATAACCCGTATATTTATATAATCACTGTCAGCTGGTTTATCTGGTTTATCTGACGTAATGTTACCCAGGTTGAATTTGCAGATTAAACAAGATAGAGAACAGAATAAATCTCATAGTCAAGTGGAAATCACGGAGCTTAAATAGTTAAGTCATTTAATGTTTACACAACAGCATACAGGGGGAGTAGTTTTATCAGCACATGTTGAGTGGTGGGACCAGCTCTATACAACTTCATACTGAATAGCCTCTATATCATGGATAGTCTGGTCACAACGTACACTGCGTTTCCAAAATAAACTTCACCCTGTTTATCAATCGATCGTCTACGGGATGAAAATTACAGAATCAGAGTTGAACTTGTTCCTCGTAAAGGCTTTGAAAATGGTTATAAGAAAAATTTGGGTTCATGTAGGAAGCTATTGTCCGAGTCTTTGTACAGCTGAAAAGGTTTAAGTCTGGACATATTGTTGTCTTCAGACTTGGCTATTGTATGCATTGTCTCGTGATTCTTACATGGAGTATGAACCAAAGTTTGAGATACTAAGAATCTTATCCCTTTCATGTACACATTTGGCCATCAATTATCAGTTACAACTGTATGTTTTCTGGGTATTGCCGTATTCTAATTCGAGATTCTGTATACACATATATAATCGTCTGTAGAATATCAAAAAAGTCATTTTTACTCTTCTCTGGAATTTCGGACGGCAATTACTTTTTAATTATAACCGTTAATAAGTTATGTGTGTTGAAGAGGGGTATTCGCCATGAATGATTGATTGTATTTGTGTTTGGCAGAAGCGAACGTGATGTTCCGCTTGACTGACACGTTGACTCTTAACAGGCATTTAGAAAGGTCAAATGGACAAATTTCGCTGTAAAAATCAAACCCCGCTTATTTGAAGTAATCTATTCTATACCTATTTTAGGTGGGTGAAGTTAGACTTCAGGTCACAGTTCACAATTCGAGAGGGACCAGTCATTATTCATGATATGATATACTCAATTGCTGATTTATCTAAGTTGCTTGCAGGCACCTAATGTAGTTCATTGCTCATGTTGGGCTCTTTCCAATCCGCCATAAATTCAGTATAAATTACAAGCTAATCTGATAATCATCCATGATCATAATTGAACTATAAGGGCGACTAGGTTACAAAAGGTGTATGCTGCTGTATGCACCACTCGTCCGTCTATTATTTCACATGTTATAATAGCACTGCGGCATCAGAACGATCACAATAGGAAATACGATATTCTATGACTATTGAATCTTCTCCTCGAGACAAAGTTAATGCATTAGAGCATTAGGAGTTCCGCATGAAACTAGAAACTCGGTTGCGCTGAAAGCCTAATTATGTTAAGAGCCTCCGTTGTCAAGTAAAACCTTACACCATATAAAGTCTAGAGTAAATCGAAGGTGTTGTTATACAATGCACAGATGAGCGCTGATAACTATTTCTAACCTGTGTCTAAGATGACAAAAGCTATATAAGTCTTGGTATTGAAACAACCTTGTATCAGGTGATATTTTCAAGTTTTAAAGCATTTGTTTGGTTCACTGATAATTTCAAAACGAACTGACAAATATTCATCAACGTGTGAAGAAGATGGCTCACAAGGCATGCGAGAAGCATGAAACAAAGCCCACAATAGACAAGTCCTAGAACAATAATGGGTCTTGACTCCGAATTTTGTATAGTCTTTATTTCAAGCGTCAGTTTCCAACTTCAAATTCAAAACTTTTTGTCTTCAGAACGGCAGTTTGCAACGTACATTGAAACCGATCGCGATTATTGTTTTCATTCTCATCATAAATAATATTTTCGTGCGGCACAACGCAACGGCAGAATGGTCAATTTAATATCGCCTTTCTTCAAAGCGGCAGCATGGAATGGAACAATATGTCCAGTCTGTCGTAAAAGCGACACTTTGAGACATCCCAACGAAACCAGTCATATTAAGATCTTAATTTCCCATCAATAATATTTTTTTCTCTCCATATGGCAGAATGGAATGGCCCTATGGACAATATGATATTGCGTTTCTTCCATGCAACAATTTCCAACATCGCAGTGAAGACTTTCTTCAAAGCGTCACTTTGCAGCGTCACAATGAACCTAATCGTCAGAGTTTGCGGCTTAATTACGCATTAGAAATATAGCAATGACAGGAAGCAATGGCACAAAACTTGACACTAGCCTACACATACGTTCCTTCCTAACCCCGTTTTGAAACTGGAATCAGCATACGTTCCTTTCTAACTCCCGCTTTGAAACTGGACTACACATCATTCCTCCCTAACCGCACTTTGACACTGGACTACACAAACATTTCTCCCTAACCCTGCTTTGACAACTGACTAAACATATGGTCCTTCCTAACCCGGTCTTGACACTGGACTACACATACGTTCCCCAACTCCGCCTTGAAACTGGACTACACATCATTCCTCTCTAACCGCTCTCTGATACTGGACTACACAAACTTTCCTCCCTAACCCAGCTTTGACATTGGACTACTGGAAAATTCCGCTCTAACACCACTTTGACACGAACTACACATACAGTCATCCCCAATCTCACTTTTACACAGAATCACACATACATTCCCCTCTAACCCCGCTTTGGAACTGTACTACACATATACGTTCAACTCTAACCCCGCTTTTTAACTGGACTACACAAACATTCCACCCTAACCCCGCTTTGACACTGGACTGTGCCAACATTCTACAATATCCCTGCTGACACTGAATACACACACGTTCCTCCCTAACCCCGCTTTGACACTGATTACACAAACATTCCTCCCTAACACCGCTTTGACACTGGAGTACACATAGATTCCTCCTAACCAGGTCTTGAAACTGGACTACATTTACGTTCCTCCTTAACCCCGCTTTGAAACTGGATTGCACATATGTTCTTCCCTAACCTCGCTCTGACACTGGACTACACAAACATTCCTCCCTAGCCTCACTTTTGCAATGGACTACACAAACATTCCTCTGTATCCCCACTTCGACACTGGACTACACCTGCATGCCTCTAAGCCCGCTTTGACATTGAGTACACATATGTTCCTCCCTATCTCCTTTTTGACACTGGACTACACATACATTTCTCCGTAACCCTACTTTTTTTTTTTTTTTTTTTACCAGGGTCTTTATGGTCACGACCAGGCTTTTTTTTTTTTTATATATATTTTTATTCGTTTTCATATATACATATAGTTACATGGACATACACAAACCGTTTTACAGGACATAACATGTGACATACATACAGATTACCAACATAACACTAGACATTCTCATATTCCTCCTTTCAAAACATTAACAATAAAGACACTATTATCGGGGGGGAAGGGTGCTCAACATAAATACACAGATATATGTGGACCAACATATATATATACAAGACCAACATATATACATTACACAGTCTGCATATCACAAACATATACCGCCAAACAGTACAGATCTAGAACATATTGCAACTGAATAACATACATACAAATACATTATTCTTGGTCTTCTCTAGAGTCAAAGAAGTCTCGAAATAAAATCCATTTCTTTGCAAATTTATCACCTAATATTTCTGTATTATTTGTATATTTTTCTGATGAATAATTATTGCAGAAAACATATAGAAGCGATTTGATATTAATTGGCGAATTTGTAAACTTGTTACGGTATATATAGTTGTTGGTTATTAGCATCAGTGTATTGAGACTTCTTTGTTCTCTTCCCCACCCCAAAATAATTTTATCCTTTGTTATCTCCCCTCTCATCCCGGTAGTATCGTGTAGCCACCGTCGAAGCTCTTTCCAAAGTGTTTGTACATTTTCGCATTCTATAAACAGATGTTCTAGTGTTTCCCGTTCTCTTCCACAGTAACTACATTTATCATTATCGGAAATGTTTATTTTATGTAAAAAGGAATTAGTTACTAAAGTTCAATGCAAAATTTGATAATGTAAATTTCTCAATTCCGTAGATGTTGTACAACAAAAGCTAGTTAGAAAAACGTCTTTCCAGTTAATTTTCTGTGATGAGCGTAAATACCTTTCCCATATCTCCATTGAGTTTGGACTTTCACTCTGATTAGCATTCAATACAATATAATACGCTTTACTACCTCTTCCCTGCCTTACCAATCTTTGGAAATAGACTGGGAATGTTGGCGAAGTTAAGCACAGGGGAGAGAACTCATTTCTGGTTCTCTCAAGCCAGATTTTTGGAATATTTTTTATTATTCGAGCGTAATCTAAAAATGTTCCTTTGACTTTCAATTCAGATTTCAAATCAGATAGTGACTTAATATTTCCGCTACTGTCTATGAGGTCTCTGATGTATCTAATGTTGTTTTTATACCAATTTTCCAACAAATATGAAGATTTGAAGTTTGAATTATACCACAGTGGTTCATCATATATGTCACTAATATTTGATACTTTTAGCGATTTTTTGAATTTTGACCAGGCGTTTAATACATCTTTCCAGAACGGATTGGTTGTATTTAAATTTCTTACAAATCCTGCACCAACATTACATACTTTTTCATAATCATCAGAATCTAGGAGTTTTCGCCATTTTCTGTTTTGAGAGATAAGTCTTTTGATTCAAGTGATTTTAAGCGAGTCTATTTGAAGTCGTAGGTTAACCATTCGTAATCCTCCCGATTTGTAATCCTGTGTTATGATGGATCTTTTGATTCGATCATTTCCACCATTCCAAATGAATTTAAAGAGAATAATATTGATGGTTTTTATATACTCTTCTGGGGGATTGGGTAAAGCAAGGAAGAGGTGAATGAGCTTCGACAGAGCTAGTGATTTTATAACAGTGATCTTACCTAGCAGTGTCAAATTTCTCAACCTCCATCTGTTCAATTCCTTCTTCAATTCTTCTATTTTTGCAAGGTAATTCATTCTCCATATATCATGAAAATTCGTTGAAGATAATTTTATTCCCAAGAGGTCAAATTCGTTGCCCCAATCTAGTTTCATATTCTGACAAAGTTTTATTTCGGAACCAGACAGACACCCTATCCAAACCGCTTTTGTTTTTTCTATATTTATTTTTAGCCCAGATAATCTGTAAAAGTCGCTAAGACAATTGAGAGCTTCTTTTAAAGATTTTTCTGAACCATCAAGGGTTAGCTGTGTGTCGTCAGCATATCCGTAACCCTACTTTGACAATGCACTACACAAACATTCCTCGCTAATGCTACTTTGACACTGAGACACTGGACTACACCTACATCTGTCCCTAACTCCGTTTTGCCAATCGACTACACATACATTCCTACCTAATTTGCTTTGAAGCTTAGCTACTTAAAGAAAATCTTATAATTATTTAATTTTGATAGCTGAAATGTACATTAACCGGATAGTAGAGGAGCATACCTTACCTTAATCTGACAGTTGAACCCCAGCTTGACAGCGGGATATACGTCTTTGACACTCGATTAGACATATACATGTATTCCTGCCTAACCTCGCTTTGACACTTTGACACATACATTCTTGCCTAATGCTGCTTTGAGACATGACTAAGCCTGTTTTGATGCTGGAAGTGTACACTTAGGTTCCTCCCTAACACCACTTTGACACTGGACCACATTAACATTACCCTTGCATTTCTGTTAAAACATTTCCGACATTGTACTACACATATGTTCCTTCCTAACACGGTTTTGAAACTGGACTAAACATACATTCCTCGATAACCCCACTAAATTGGGGAGTGATTACCATTATGTAGATTCAAACTGTCATGATTTTAGCCTGCAGTCATGAAGAGCAGAGTGGGGGAAGGCATACATCCAAGCAATTGAATCGCTACCTTGGCTAGGAAGAATGTTATCTGCATTATGGCGTATAGGGCATACATTGTAATACATTTTGAAATAATCATTGCGTGTTATTTATAATAGAGTAAGTCATTATTGCCATTGTACTGCTTCAATATCACAGACATTGTCTTCTTTATACAAGTCATAATATATTGGGAAATGTTCAGTCTGCAGCTGTAGAAAATTGTACAAGTTTGGGAGATGGTACGAGTTTGATGAAATATTTTTAATTGGTCAAACGCCTTGAAGATCCAAGGCAATATATTCATTGTGCCGGTTCAATCAGCCGGTGACAGAAACCCTGCTTCTGTTTTTTGGTCATCTATGACCATTGTGCCGTCCCCAAACTCAAATTTTGAATAGGTATGTCAATATTTGCGTTGTGCCATTTCAATCTGCAGGTGACAGAAATCATCCTGCTGTGTGTACATATCTGGCCATAGTACCGTCACTAAATTGAAGTTTCAGAGAAGCTATGACTTCGATAAAATGTTCTCATTCGTCCCAATCAAAGCTTTGAAGACTCATATAATTCCTCCACCCATCAACCACTCACCCATCCTTTTCATGTAAATTAGATTTAAATTTAAAAATAGCGTGAACGCCACTTATGAATCGTCTCGTGCTCACTTACATGAAGTATGGACCCGCTGTGAAGATCTCCGTGAAGGGTAGATAAACTTCGGATGCAAGCTATTGGCAGGTTTTACAGCCATAGATGTGTTTTGATAGAATGGGCCATCTAACTGTCATACGTGTCATACGTGACTTAGTGCTGACTGTCATATGTGTCATAAGTGAATTAGTGCTAGCTACCATACGTGTCACACGTGAATTAGTGCTAACTATCATACGTGTCATACATGAATTAGTGCTAACTGCCACACGTGAATTATTGCTAACTGCCATACGTATCACACGTGAATTAGTGCTAACTGTTATACGAAATATTATTTCGATTATAGACGCGGATATTCTATTATGCATGACGGCTGAATATTGAATGTCGAGCCTTACGCTTGCTATTTAAACCCATGTATGCATGGATTCTGCTGGTGATCAGTTGACTCCCAGGCTGGCCATACACAACCAAGGTTAATTATGAACACAACCAAAGAAATAATCGTACAGATACATCAGGAATTCCGTTGCACGTACTCATGGATGGATATGCAGTAAGACCATGTTCCATTAAAGTGCAAGATATTTTCCACACGGCTAATAAAAGTTTTAACCCTAATCCTTGCAAAATTTCAATTCAAGACTGTTCAGCATCTATTTCTATAGTAATTTACAATTTCCTCAACATTCAGCTCTTCGTTAACTGAACAGTCGTATTCTGTCAATTCATTTTAATTTTAGTTTTACTAATGGGAGGCTTGCGCATCAGGATAAAAAAAAATGCACCGGGCGTGCTAGTTGTGTCATTTGATTGGTTAACTAAACCAAATTCAATAAAGATGAAGTCGCAATCACAAAATCTGATTGGATATTTGTTATTTCGCAAGTCCACCATTGCATTTATTTGGTTTCCTGGAAGGAGTGATGTCTTCACTATGTTGGCGAGATAGCCCAAAGCCTACATCTCAGGACACAATAGCTATACTACTATTCCACATCCGAACCTCATTGAGCAACTTCATTAATAGTATCGGCATTCAATTAAACTGGTCACTGGTTGTTAATGTCAGAATTACAAGCGTCTAGTCCTTCATTCATAATTCAGTCGTCGTCCATTAAAGAATATCCGCGTCCATAATCCAAAGACCTATTCCATATTCCATATAATAGTATTAACACCAAATTCAAAAAGACAATCATAGTATACAAGACTAGTTTCCTGCAAGAGAGAAGCGGTCAACAGTTTTCAATGATGCCGACAAGACATCATGATGTTCCAAAAATATAAAATCCGTATCGCTGGTCAGTATTCTTAATCCATAATAATCGTTGTAAAGTCGTCATCTAGAGAAAGACATTAGGCTTTCTTCAGTTCTACTGTACGTACCATTCTTGTGATGTTTTTTTGTTTATAGAGTTGTTTGAATTTCTCATTCACAATATGTTTGTGAAATTTGGCAACACAACATACCAACATAATATAGGCATCCCATCGGCTACAAATTTTACACCACTTTTGCCATATCTATATATAGATTTGACGGAAGCTGTTATTTTCCCTAACCCTCGCAATGTTAAATGACATGATTTCATTAAATGATCTCTACTTTACTGACATAGCGAATAATTCTCGGACATTATGTTCCATCACAATATGTCAGTGATCTCGTTACGGTATAAAAACATGATGTTGTACAGCACCAATTTCAGTGAAACAAGGTCGGCCGGGGCTGTCCAATTTACTTATTTCGGCGATGAAGACAATACTGGACTTTATCTGAATATCAACCAATCGTAGGGCTAGTCTGCCCCATATTCCGATACATTCGGGGTATGAACATTGTCCGACAGGCTAAATCGGTGAATTAGTTCATTTTCACCTAAACCCTGCTTCACTGGATTGGACTACTGATACATGTGAAGCAGAGGGAATATCATATCTGGACGTATACCCTTACAAGAATGATAAGGGCTTTCAAGTCGTTTCTACAAGATATACGACTACAATTTTAACATAGATAACTTTCCATTTCTGGATATCACTAATTCACGGAGTAGACATATCTCGATTGTTAGTGCCAACGTTGTCAAAGGTTCTTAAATTATATGATATATATCGTAAACTGGC
The DNA here is from genome assembly GCA_036873755.1 of Hanleya hanleyi. Taxonomy (NCBI): domain Eukaryota; kingdom Metazoa; phylum Mollusca; class Polyplacophora; order Lepidopleurida; family Hanleyidae; genus Hanleya; species Hanleya hanleyi. The sequence goes on from JAVTVY010030703.1 coordinate 106,709, forward strand.
GGCAAAATACGATGATTGTGTGAAAGATTTCTGAAGCTACGCTTCGTAAGTTGTGTCCAATTCCGATTAGTCAGGGGGTTAGGAGCCGGTTTAATATCAAATATTCTACATCCCCATGGTCACAATCAATACGTGACTGAGATACATACTCTCGAGAACGACTTGGAGATTCATTTTGATAGAGTATTATGGTTACTCATTAAAATTTTACGTTAACCCTACCTGACCTGGGAGGGGGGGCGGCAACACCCCCCCCCCCCTCCCCCCTAGTGAACTTTTCTCTGCTGCTCCGAAACGACAAACTGTAAGCTTATATTATTGGGGTCATTTTTAGCCTATTTTCATATACACCCGGTCAGAGGATCATGGATAAATTCAAAATGGCGGCCGTGTGGTATCCGAGAACGTCGTGTTTTTCAATCTTTCCGCTCCATTTCTTCACATTTTCCTTGCCTAAAAGGCCTTGAAAGTATTTTATTTATGCAAAACTAATTATTCTCTATTTTATTTGATTTTTTTCGCGACGGCCATCTTGAATTTTTCATGGCGGCCATCTTGATTTTTTTTACATTTTCCGGTTGAGCTTGAACCCAAGATACTGTGTGGTAAGTTTCAGCGCTCTAGCCTTAGTGGTAGAGAAAATATATAGGGGGTGGGGCACTTTCCGCCCCCCTCCCCCAAAGGCTGCGATACATCCCAAATCGCCCAGAACCTAGCAAACCTTGCTGACATCACTGAAACCTGCTGTCCGTTTCTGATTTAAAAGAAACCATCGTCTTAGCGCTCATTAAACGTATTGTGTAGCGCATTATGTAATAATTACTCTGCGAGCTCTCAATAATTGGCAATTGACTGATGAAGTAAACGTCTCAGCAGGAGGTAAACTATGGTGTTCTATTGGTGCCAAGTTTCCGTCGCCTTTTAAAAACGCGACGTCGCCTTTTGAAACGCGACGTCGTGTTTCGAAACGCGACGTCGCGTTTTTAAAACACGACGTCGCCTTTTGGAAAACACGACGTCGCGTTTCTTTCCTATGTTTTTGCATTGTAAAACTCGACACAACGGAACTCGACGTCGCGTTTTCAAAAGGCGACGTCGTGTTTCACCCACGTCTTGTTTGGCAATGTTAAAAGATAGGAAAGAAACGCGACGTCGCGTTTTAAAAGGCGACGTCGTGTTTTCCAAAAGGCGACGTCGTGTTTTAAAAACGCGACGTCGCGTTTCGAAACACGACGTCGCGTTTCAAAAGGCGACGTCGCGTTTTGAAAAGGCGACGGAAACTTGGCACAAATAGAACACCATAGTAAACCCCACGTCGAACGGCTTATACAGAAAGGCTGAATAAACGCCTTTTCCCTGTTTTGATGGTGTCACTTCCCAGGACCAACTTTGCTGTGAGAAGCTATAATAATCTATTCACAGCATACGTGGTAACCTAATTACCCTCTTTCACGAACTGAGATCATGGACGAATTGATTAGGACGTAAACAACCAAGTTTAGGTGTTAACCCTACCTGCATGGCCTGGTGGGAAGGGGCACCCCCACCCCTTGCTCCTATATCCTGTATGACAAAAAATGAGAGCTGAAACTGCATGACTTTTAGATTATTATATTGGGGTCAGTTTGAGCCTATTTGCATGACCCCCGAGTAGAGGGTCATGGATAAATTCAAAATGGCGTCCAGGTGGGGGTACAAGAAAAGTGGTGTTTTCGTCATATTCGTCGTAAAACATCACGCACAAATTCTGCATGTTGATTCAACGCGGTTCTATGTCTCTTACCAAAACCAATTCTCTTAGTATCGCCATTAAACACCCCCTGATTCGTTTCCCCTTCCTCCTCTCCCCCATTAACCCTACCAGGCTTGGCGGAGAGGGAGGCCAAAATGCCCCCTCCCCCAATCTTTTTTGCGCTATCTCCGGAACGACAACAAATGGAGAGCTGAAACTCCGTGACTATATAGGCTATCATATTGGGGTCATTTTCAGTCTATTGGCATAACTTCCCGAGCAGAGAATCATGGGTAAATTTAAAATAGTGGCCATGTGGGGTACCAGAAAAAGTGATGTTTTCTTCATATTTTTGTTGCTCTTCTGTATGGAAAAGTGGGTAAAACCTATTTTATTTCATATCAGATTATTATTTACTAATGTATCATGCAGCTTTTGCGAATAAAAAGAAATCGAACATTTTGACCGAAAATCGTTCAAAAATACTCTTTTTGAAAATGACGTCGCAGTGACTTCATCATGGCGGCCGTCTTGGAGTTTTTTATATTTTCTTGTAGAGCTTGACCCAAAGATATAGTGTGATAAGATTCTTTCCTCTAGCCTTAGCGATAGCGAAAATATATAGAGGGTGGGGTGAACTTGGCACCCCCCCCCTCAGGCTGCGGTATACCCCAAATCGCTCAGGTGAGATAGAGTTAAGAGATTATTATATAAACTCCCGTTACTATCAGTGAGTCTCTCTACTTCAGCCTTCAACTAGATTGAGCTTATATGAGTCTTAACGTTTTATTCCAGTATTGAGTGGATTAGAGAAGCGTCGGGCCCCACTTGTAAGCGTCGGGCCCCTCTTCGATTTTCTTTGAGTTGATTTTATTCCACGGGAAAATGGTCCTGCATTATTTGTAGGAACTCTCCGCTTCCTACTGTAAGGTATATATAGTTTTTCAAAAAAATATTACACGAATTGACGAATTCTGGTATTTTTTCTGGAAAGCGAACAAAACTCATTCTGTTTCACACAGGCATTTCATTACTTTGACTTGTTAATGGTATTGTACCATTCAGGCACGTATAGAAAAACAAAATAGTGGCATAATTATGTCAAAGAACCGTTAACAAGTCACACAGTCCCCTTCTTTAATGGACATTCTGAACAGCTGCTTTATGACATCATAAATCTAAAATGACTGACCCTGGATCTGTGAAAATCTGGTTAAATATGACCGATAATAAGATGTTCTTTCGAATGTTCTTTATGTGCTTAAAAACGAATCCGAGGCGGGGTCATTTTATCGTTTTATTGCACCTTATCCATTCACCAATACGGTCCAAGGAACCTGATATAAGGCAACAACAAAAATCAAACAGGGCAGTTAACGACCGACGCAGTCTGGGAACATGAAACGTACATGTTACATGTTATAATATGTCTAGGCCTGTATATCGCAATTGAACGGTCACAGATTGGATTGAAAGATCATAGAACTGTATAGCTGCGGGGGTAATGCAGATGGTCAAAATTAAAAAAACAGCAAAAATGGCACCAGTAGTATAGAACACGCATCTGGGGGCCATTTGATCTTTGATCTCTGAGTGCACTTTGTGACATCATCGCCGGTTCCGTTCACGTGACCGTAAGTCACCTTGACTCCTGTGTATGCGCACAATACTGGATAAAATAGTGCGTAGGGGTCAAAGGTGACTTCCGTTCACGTGACCGGAAGCGGAAGTGTCGTCGCAAAGTGCACTCATAGGTCAAAGGTTAAATGACCTCGAGATACCTTTCAAAATATCACGTCACAAAAGTAGGTCAAATGACATAAAGGTGCACTCCAGTGATTCTTCCATTCGACAAGGAATAGACCATGGGTCCGTTGTTCGGCCACCAATTGTCGTAAAATATTCAACCCAAATCAATTATATGTATATATTTTCTGAAAGAGCATGATTAAGCTATTATTTTAGGACACAACACTGCTATGTTATAGAAAAATGAATCTCCAACATTCCCCTCCAAGCTTGCTTCATTTTTCTTAGAAAACTTCTTAAAATGTCGAAAAATGGTCAAAGTCGGCTCAATTTCTGGAAAAATCTGTACGAGCGATTTCAATTAAATTTCTTTCTCACGTTCCCTGGTCCAGTATCAACTTAAAAAGGCAAACAATGGGGGTCAACCTGCCCGTTTTTTTTTTCTCAGATTTTATCTCCGTAAATGAGTCCTGATTTTAGGCACACCCAAGGGGCATAACTGCGGCGAGACAAAATTTACTCCATGACCCCGATCACCGTGTAAACGAAGCCAGCCATCGACCTGTACGTGTTCGGTTGCAGCGTTGCTAATGCTGAATAGGATGGTATTATAGATACAGGCTATTAAGAAGTCAAAAAGAATTATGATTAGCAGAACACGGGCAGTCTATCGTATTATGAAATTAGAGAGGGGCCATTGCTACAAATCTGGGGCGGACCACATTAAGGGGCAGAGTATTTTTTTTGCGAAATTAATTATTCTCATTTATCGTAATCTGGGAGTGTTTGCGAATATGGCAGTATACAACACTTGCAAATTATGCATAATTTTGTGGGACCTCTGACCAATAACTTCACCCCTACCCCATCTTTGTTTTGATCACTTTTGCTAACTCCAGTAGAATTTTTTAGAACAAAACTCAAAATCCATACATTTCTTCTAATAATGGACATCCATTCGGCAATATGAAGACCGTGGTTGCTTTTCCACTTTCCACTGATACCAGAAAAGCCGAGAAAATGCAAATAAGAAATATCAAGTCAAATTATTGGTAATTTTGCACTAAATTTTCTCCTGGAAACATAGGAAATGCTTCAGAAACTTGAGAAATAATTCATAAAACCTCAATAATAGACACCCGTTCCATCATTTTTGGACTGTGAAATGGTTATGTTGTGGTGAAAATAGTTCTGGCAAATTTACATCATTGTGATAGAACCTGGTTGTGTCATAATATCCACCGAAATCTCATTCAAGGGGGGGGGGGGGAGCTCATGTATAGAATACAGTATACAATACCCTAAACTTTATACCAGTGGACACACTGTGGATTCTTTTAATCGAACTCCTAGTCTTCTGTCCACATGACATCGAAAATAGCGCTTCAGATGCAACTAGGCAGTCAAAATTAAACAATCTGGGGTAATGACATATCTCGGCTCCGCAATGGAGTCTACGTTGAGATAATCCATAGACTCCACTATTATGCCTTTAAGGATGCGCCCCAGGGATTCTTCCATTCGACAAGGAATAGACCATGAGTCCGTTTTCGGCCACTAATTGTCGTAAAATCTTCAACCCAAATCACTTATATGTATATATTTTCTGAATGAACATGATTAAGCTGATATTTTAAGACACAGCACTGCTATGTTATAGAAAAATGAATCTCCAACATTCTCCTCCAGGCTTGCTTCATTTTTCCTAGAAAACCCCTTAAAATGTCGAAAAAATGCTCAAATTCGGCTCAGTTTCTGAAAAAAAATTTGTAAGAGCGATTTCAATTAAATTTCTATCTCACGTTCTCTGATCCAGTATCAACTTAAAAAGGGGGGAAAATGGGGGTAAACCTGCCCGTTTTTTTTTGCTCGATTTTATCTCTGTATACGAGTCCTGATTTTTAGGCGCACCCAAGGAGCGGGACAAAATTTAGTCCATGACTCCGATCACCGTGTAGACGAAGCCAGCCATCGACCTGTACGTGTTCGTTTGCAGGGTTGATAATGCTGAATCGGATGCTATTATAGATATAAGCTATTAAGAAGACAAGAAGAATTATGATGTAGCAGGACCCGGGCAGTCTATCGGATTATGAAATTAGACCGGGGCCATTGCTACAAAGCTGAGGCGGGCCACATTAAGGGGCAGGGTATTTTTTGCGAAATTAACTTTTCACATTTATCGTAATCTGAGAGTGTTTGCTAGTATGGCGGTATAAAACACTTGCAAGTTATGCATTATTTTGTGGGAGCTCCGACCGGTAACTTTTCCCCTACCCCATCTTTGTTTTGATCACTTTTGCCAACTCTGGTAGGATTTTTTAGAACAAAACTCAAAATTCACCGATTTGCTCTTAAGGATAGCTATCCCCTTAGAGGGTCAAAATTGGTCATTTTCTTTTATTTCTTCATTCAAATATTCATTATTTCCTCTAACATTTGGTGAAAAATGAAATCGAAATTATAAATAGAAGTGCTCCAATATTAGGATTAAAAATTTAGTTTCCGAGGAACTGGAACAATTAAACAGATTGCCTTAGCTTGGGCTTGGCTACTATTATTTTTGTCTGTTAAATTTCCCTTTCCAAAACTCATTTCCGCAGTATTATGGTAAGCTAATTACCTATTAGTCCTACTTGTTTACATTTAATCTACCCCCTTCTGACCAAAACCATGCAAACATCCGTATGTTTGTTTCTAATTATAACAGTGACACTTCACTCAGACACCCGGCCTGAAATATCAGCTCAACAAGTTTTAGCTAGTTTTTTAAAGTTTAAATTGGACTTTAAACCGCCTTGACGAAAAAAAACTTAGAGTAATAGTTATCCAGAATAAGCAGGAATTCGAGTAGGTCCCATCAGACAGATTAAAAATGTATTTGACAATACAATTCAAGCAAAAAAACGTTTATTTCTCGAAAAGTATCCATGCTACCCTTTTGAAATTTGGCATGCTTGTTACTTATAAGGTGATCTAGTAAACCCTATCTCACTTTTTGTAAGTTCGGATTAATTTTTTAATTATTCAATTTTTAAGACAAACGACCGTAAAAAAAGTACGTTTTTTTCAATATATTTTAGTAAAATAGTTGTAAAAACAAAACCAGGCAAAAATTAAAAAAAATGAGATAGTGTTTACTAGTTCGAATCGTCTCCTATCAAGGTATACCATCAAAGTTGAAACAAGACCAACAGGTTTCATGAAATTTCAATTGAAAAATGGACGCTATTGTTTTCATTTTAATTTTTTAAAATTGAAATATTTTCTACCCAGTAGCAGCGTCGGTTATATGTTTGGAATCCCTACGATGTAAGCTTTCATAAAATATATAGTTTATTATGGTTATCTTGTATATTTACTGATACAGACGACAAATTGTGCAAAAACTGCCTCTAAGGGGATAGATATCCTTAATAATGGGCATCCATTCGGCAATATGAAGGCCGTGGTTGCTTTGCCACTTTCCATTGATACCAGAAAAGCCGCGGAAATGCAAATAAGAAATGTAACCAGTCAAATTATTGGTAATTTTGCACTAAATTTTCTCTTGGAAACATGAGAAATGCTCCAGACACTTGAGAAATAATTCACAAAAGCTCAATAATATACATCCGTTCCATCCTTTTTGTACTGCGAATGCGTTCTGTTGTAAAGAAAATAGTTCTGGTAAATTTATATCATTGTGATAGGACCTGGTTGTGCCATAATATCTACTGAAATCTCATTCCAAGAGAAGATACCTAATGTATGGAATACAGTATGCAGTACCTTCAACTTTATACCAGTGGACACACTGCGGATTCTTTTAATCGAATTCCTGGTCTTCTGTTCACATGACATCGAATATAGCGCTTCAGATGCAACTAGGCAGTCAAATTAAACAATCTGGCGTCATGACACATCTCTGCTCCGCAATGGAGTCTACGTTGAGATAATGCATGGACTCCAGTATTATGCCTTTAAGGATGTACTCCAGGGATTGTTCCATTCGACAAGGAATAGACCATGGGTCCGTTCTGCGGTCACCAATTGTCGTAAAATCTTCAACTCAAATCACTTATAGGTATATATTTTCTGAAAGAGCATGATTAAACACTCAAAATGTTGCCTTGATGCATTGAACTGTATGGTGTCGCATCATGACTTAATTGGAATAGTCCGATTGCAGCCCCTACAAGATATTTTATAATACTGATTTCTATTGAATGTTGGGTCTGCCCGTTTAACCGGCAAAATCGACTTAGCTGCCGGACCGAAATGTCCGGAATGTCCGCCAGTCAAAAAACGATATTTTATACGCCATTTTCTCGACTCATAATAATGAAACCCACCTTTTAAGTTAAATCTCGGACTTGAAATCCGTTCTGAACTTTCCGTGGGTAGTTTATTCGAGCATTTTCAAAGCTTTCCTGAACCGAGAAGACAAATTTTCCGCCATGTTTAAACTCACTACCGCTGCATCCTCCACGTTCTGGGACGGTCCGACAGCTAGAAGATTTTGCCGGTTAAACTGGCAGACCCTACATTCAATAGAAATCAGTATTATAAAATATCTTGAAGGGGTTGCGTGTCTGACTAGACTTGGGATGACTGATGACGTTGGGGTGGTGGTGGGGGGGGGGGACGTATTTCATCGTAGTTTTTGCTTCATTGTCTTTTATAAATGTATTGTTCATTCGGCATCTGTAATTGTTCAGATGTGGGCACTGTCATTGCTCATCATTGTGTATGAAAATTTGGGAAATAGTTATATTCGGGAAAAGAAAAAATATTTATATTAACATCAATTGCGGTGGTGAGGTGGTTGGTGGGGGGGGAGGTATTTTTTATTTGACCGTAGTCTTTGCTTCATTGCCATTCATAAATGCATTGTTCATTCGTATGAACATTTTGGAAATAATTATATTCCGGAAAAAAAGAAAGATATTTATATTTTTATTAACATCAGAAATATCTACGAAGACACCCAAGGACAGACAAACCATGGTGGTGACCGATACACTTGATTTGTTGGATTTCCCTGTACCGTACACATTTTTTTTTCCAGTACACATGTAGTTTATGCTTTTCAGGCACTGCGTTATTACCCGTAGCTGCTCTTCTGTACTGGAGATAAATAAAGGTAGAACCTCGGTAAGAAGCTTCGGTGAACTTTCTAACAGATAGTGGCGAATTAGTTTAACAGTTTGAAATAGTTTAGTACTATAGTACAGGTATTAACTTCTTCAATTTGCTCTGTTCATTTTCTTACCTGGCAGTGTGACTAATATCACAGGACCTACGACATGTACGAAGAGTAGGCATTAGGACGCCAGCTAAACTCTTGGAAATCCCTCTCCCCAACCCCCAGTTGAATCCTGCCTATATTAAGTTGGGAACTGCCCAAGTCAGAATCAGCAGTGATTTTAAATTGCCATCAAGAGTAGGTCAGCTCAGAACTTGCTGGTAACAGTCCCCTAATGCACCTTCATGCCAAAAATCAAGGTTCTAATGTCAACAGTTCTCTTTTGTTGCCGTAATGAGAGCCCAATTCATAGGAATAAGGACACTGTGGACCGTGGTCACATTCTGCCAAAATTCTTACAAAGTTGCAGTGCTGGTCGAGGGGGTCAGAATGAATTTGTTCGCTCTGAGACTGTCAATGACAAACTACTCACTATAGTAAAACTGCCTGCATGCAACTATTTTCAGGATTTTGACTAGAACTTAGAAGACTCCTCTGTACCTGTGGATAGACTATGGGATGTCTCTATGTTGATATTACAGATCAAACTGAAAAGTGCCGGTTTTCCTTCTGCCACAGGCTTCTGTTGAAGGTTTGTAAATATATGATTTCCTGAGTAGGCGATCCACAAAGTAATAACTCAGTTTGTTGGGGGGAAGGGGGGGGGGGGTGCATCAGAGCATACAGGGGATTCAAACATCTCGGAGTGGGGTGGGTTGTGGGGCTGAGGGGGGCCTAATTCTTACTCAAATTTACCAACAGCCATTCAAGTGCACCTCTTGCCTCTTGTTGGCAACTTTTAAATCCCACTGTAATTAGTGTTAGAGTACCGGTACATGTATTTTGTGAAAATATTATTTCATATGATTTTTCAAAACTTCAAATGCATGTATAAACAAGTATAGGTCTATAATCTCTGTTCTTTATAAATGTATGGGAGATATAATCACGAAGGATGTGTTCTGGGTCAGTGAAAGTGACAACCCTTTTTGACATTTCTGTTTTACAGTTTTATGCCATATATATTTGGAAAGCTTGAATTACATATATTAATAATCCATCGAATACAGTAATGGTGTTTCATACTCCCTTGTACATTCACATGATTGTAATCAAACAATACTGGTAATATGACACACAATATGATACATGTATGCCTATTTATATAATATATTAATATTTTTATAGAAGGAAGATGCCAGAATGAAAAGCTACGCTGTACTGGAACACCTCACTCGAACAGAAGAGTTCCTGCATCGCTACAGATTTTATTTGCAGAAAGGATGTAAGTACTGTTAATGAGAAATCTCAACTTCTTTTGTTTGATTTATAACTTTAGATCCCCAAAGAACCTTTCATTTGGAATAAAAATACTGGCATTCCTTGTCTTCCAGTTCTTTGTATAGCTTGCCCATGCAGCTATAAAGAACCATAAAACTCTTAACTCCACCTGGGAAAGTTGTTGATTGTCAAACCATGCTTTTTCTTTCAATGTTGAGGAAAACAGACAATGACTTCCAAGTATGTATTGGTACAAAATTTAAAGAAAAAAGCCTAATTGTGGGCAGGGAAGAGCTCATCAGAGGATAGCAGACATAATACATTCATTTTCGTCCCCTGCAGTACTATGCCCTAAGGCAGTTGATAGGTTGTTTCGCATGATCCGCCCGCATCAATATTTTGGAGATCAATAATGCCGCATGTATTTTAATTATCAGTAATTATTGGCCGTAAAAAAATAAGTAAGCAAATCCATGAAAACGAATGAGCTGACCGTGCTGTCAACCGCGGAGGCGATCAAAATTCGCCATTTTGGTTCATATTCTTGAGGGAAACCCTCTCAAATCGAGGCGAAGTCGTTATCCCGGCATGCATCTCTAGCGGGGATTCCCACGTGTCGAGCACGTTGCAGTAAAGTTAGAACTCCGGCAGTTTAGACGGTTATGTACCAAAGTCATCATGATGGATCAGTTGTTTCCTCATCAACCAGTCGGTACATCGTGCCTAATTTAACCATCCATTTCTCTGATGAAACACTTTTGAGCGAAGTGGTCGAGCGCTTCACCTCTTCAGTCCCCACAACAACAACTACAACACATGCTGTCGACGTGCGCGTCAAAATTCTCGTAAGCTTAAGGACGATGGACATACAAAATTCGTTGCCTTGGAGAGAGAATCCCTATCTTCAGCCAGTGAAAAAGAAATAAAGAAGATTTCAATAAGAGGGGACTCCTGACGTTGAAGCCCTGGAAGAAGCCACTGGGCATTTATTCATTCATTCTTCTGGCTACGGTTTTACAATGTACCCTTACAATGCCCACATGGCTGGGTGTTAGGGTAGAAAATTATATATAAAGATCAAATGTAACGTCTAACACCAATATATTTCTTATTTCAATATATCTGCGGAATACTAAGCGAAATATAGTATGCATATATAACCCCCCCCCTCAAGGACAAGCTACTCACTAGAAGTATTCAGATTCATCAATTTACAAAATCGTGCAAGATATCTTTTATAGTAGTCACATTGAAGTAAGAGTTGTTTCCCTTGATTTCTGTTCACACAATCATGACACTGTGTGCATTTGAGTTTTACTATCTACCATAATTATTTACAGAATGTTTCAATTAAATTAAAGCAAACTTAAAATGTCTCTTTAGAGAAACTTATACACATTGTCCTGTTGATTTGCTTTATGGAACAGGCTAATGGGAGATTATTTTGATTTGATATGGAATGAGTCCATGGTAGAAAATTTACCTTCAATAATTAATAATTAATAATTATAGCATCTAGCATGTATGTTTTGACAGGAGGTCATGCTAAACAACCCATTAACTGACAACGGCCTAAATAATTTCTATACAAAAGGTCACTTCATCTATTCTCTGTTGAGAATCATTTCTCTGGATCATTGAGTGCATTTCATATCCCATTTCACCAGTTGAGATGTAAAACTCTCAATCTGTGATTGCCGCAGTCCTCAATTTAAGGAGTGCTGATGATAACCTCTCAACAGGTTACCATGAAATCTACATTGGTAACCTATGGTAACCTATTGCATAATTATTAACCTATTGTTAATTATCAGTCAAAATTATGGGGACCAGAAAATAGGTTACCACTATTTTTCATATGGCAACCTCCAGGCAACCCGAAAACAGGTTACCACCTTAAATTGAAGCCTGTGCCTTTAATATAGTGTAATTTAAATTAGGTACCCTTGTAGGAAGGGGTGAGTAGTAGGCTTTAGCATCGTTTTCAAACTTGTTTCAGTCCTATCACAACTGTGCCTACATGTACCATAACACGAGAGTGCTCACAGTTCCTATTACCTTGACACTGATCAGTCCAGCCAGTACAGCATCCTGTCCAAGTATTGACCGAGCTTAACAATGCTTAACTTCGGTGATTCGACAAGAACCGGTGTGTTACCCTTGTAGGATTACTGTCTTCTGTTGTTAACTGTTAATCTGGTCAATTGTGATGGCCTAATGAATAAGAACATCTGCCCTACAAGCCATGTGTTTTGGGTTCAATCTCAAGCCGCAGGAGTCAAAATTTACTCATGTCTGCCTCCCCCTGACAGGTAATTTTGATAAAAAGACAGGTGGACAAATAAAATGCCTGTCTCCAGTGACAGGTAGCCAATAATTTTTTTATTTTGGTGTTCAAAATATATCTTTGACAAAATTCATTCAAACAGCTGCAAATTAGTGCATGGAAACAAGGTGTCATTAATTTATTGGTAACGTGTAGCTGCTTTGTCGTTAATTGTGAATTACATGTACTCGACAATTTCAACGACCGCTTGTTCAGGTAATTCTTAAAGGTGATGGGTACACTTTTTGATCTGCTGTCTCGTGTGACTGTTAAATTTATTTTAATATTTCGACTCCTGGGCCGGGTCAGTTTGAAAATTGTAACTTGTTGCTTACTAATTTGGACTTAGTTTTAAGAGGATAGATCAAAGGCTAGGGTCCCTGTGTCAGGATAACATTCAGCCTGAGAGGCCGGAAAGGACTACACTGATATTGGGTCTGTCTGGAACATAAAATAAATTCAAAAAAAAAGTTACCGGTAACTTTGGCCTAGGGGTATTGTCGTCATCATGTACAGCTGTCCGTACGTCCGTCCGTTACCGCGATATCTACAGAACCGTTTCATGCATGGCAACCAAACTTGTTACATCTATTTATCTTCACGTAAGTCAGAAGCCTATCGAAAATGAGTCATCTCGGACAATATTTTGCAGAGTTATGCCCCTTTTTACAAATAAAAATCCATTTATGATTT